>LSYV01000373.1:0-17940 GCA_001584585.1 Gonium pectorale | reverse complement strand
CCGCGACAAGGCACAATGCGGGCAGCCGCTGCGTGCGTTGAGGCGCCATGGTAGCAAGGGGAGAGGTGTGTTCAGTCCGTAGACAAGCTGAGCGACGGTGTGGGGGCGGGGGCGATCCGGACGGACAGCTTGCAGTGGGTTGCGGTGGGGCGGACGGCGGGGTGGATCAAGACTCTATACTGCAGGGGTGGGGACGGACGTAACCGAGTGCGACAGGCTGGGGCATGCACAGCTGCGGTACGCGGCGTGACTTGGTTGACACGCCAGGCCGGACATTGCAAGACGCCCGCCCCCGTGACATTGGGTCTGGTTCAGGCTTATGAACCTGTTAAGACAGCCGGCCTGGTGGTCCATGAATGCGATGGACCACAGGGAGGGGACGGCCGCGCCTTGTGCGGCGCCGGGAGGCCCTCCTTCGCCTCTCGGCTTTCAGTTTGTTTTAACGGACGGGATGAGGATGCGCCTCAGGCTTCTCTGGGCATGCTTTCCAACCCCACAGCCCCCCGACATTGAACCTGGCGTGAGGCGTGCCTCTCCCCTTCCCCCCAATGGGGTGGGCACGCATGTCTTCCATGTATTCCTTGTATTCCCTGTATATCCCGTATACCCTGCATGACCCGTATGACCTGTATACGCAGTATACCCCGCCAACCACCGGGAGTGTGATGTTTAAATGGAACGACGCATTCGAGTGTGATGTGTGCTCCCCCTTCCCTTGCCTGCTTGGCCGCCCCGCCCCGCAGGTCCAGCTGCCCCACAACATGCACGTGCTGCACCTGCAACGGTGCGGCGGACCCGGGGGAGGGGGAAGTGGGATTGGAAGGCATCCTCAAGAGAGGAGCATGGGGGAATAGGGGTGGACACGGGCCCGGTGCTGCTGGGCACAGCAACGTGGTTCCGCCGTTGCGGCCGTCCCGCAGCCCCTGTCCGTCAACGGGGCCCCTTTCGGTGACTTTGCGCGGTTTGCGGCACCGCCACCTCGTCCTGCCGCCGTCAGAGGAGCACCAGCCTTCCAGTCCCCTGCTGCTCGTCTCCTCCCGCCATGGCCGCCCGTTGATGCCCTACTCGCTCCCCGCCTGTGCCGTAGTCAGGCCCTGATCCTGCCACCATCCGACCACCTCCCCCCTTTTTCCCCCGGCCCCCCAACGGACCCTTCCACGCCCGTGCGGCCGCAGGTACACTTTCCTGCACGGCCACCGCCGGGCCGGATACTACCGCGCACGCAACTTCCGGACGCAGGTCGCCGCGCGGCCGGAGGCGGAGGGGGAGGCCCGGGCCGTGGAGGGAGGGCCGGCAGCCGGGGCCGCGGCGGGCGCCGACGGCGCCGCTGCAGCAGCCGCGGGGACGGCGGCGGCGGCGCTGGGGTTGCCTCCGCGGCAAGCGTGGCCCAACATCGACCGTGGCGGTCGCTTGGTGGACCTGGCGACGCGGTGAGGGGGGTCCTGGGTTGGGATGGGTCCCACGAGGGAGAGAGGTCAGTAATCATTGCACAGGACGCCAGCGCAGAAACATCATCCGTTTTATATCGTTGTTGCGATTTACTGTACGAGCGTTGGATTTACCGTACAAGAGCAGCTTTCCACATTTGACCCAGGAACAGCTGTGTACCCAGTGAAACGGCACGCGCATTCTCCGGAACCCGAAACGCATCTCCCCCCGCTGCCCCCTCCGCTCAAGACCTGCATACTAATCCGCCCCCCCCCCCGTCTTGGCCCGCTGCAGCATGACGGAGCAGTTCGACGTGGGGGTGCTGGGCGGCGGGGTGCCGGGGGGCCCTTGGCGCTGCCTGCGCATGCAGGTGTGTGTGTTACGTATGCGTTGCGGAATGCAGAAAACAGGTCTGAAGGGTAGCTGCAGGCGTGTGTGATATGTGTGTGCGCTGGGGGCCTGGCGGGGCATGCGTGGCTGGTCCGGGGCCCGCCCTCTGCAGGGCTTGGGTCGCTACCCGCCGTAGGGGTGAAGGGTTGAGGTGGGCGGTACCGATGAAGAGGTGGGACCGAGGGGCATGTGCGGGGAGCGGCGCACGGCGGCGCCGGCCCTGGACGGCTGGGGGAACCCGTAATAAGGAGGGCGGGGCGCCGGGCGGGGCGCAGCAGTCAGGGGGTGGGGAGCGGCGAGGACGGAAGGGCGGCAAGCTTTGTTGACGGGGGTATGACGGCAGCAGCAGCGGCCGGAGTGTGTCGCATGTGCGTCGCCGCGCCTCGTCCCTGCCCCTCCCCGTCCGTTCGTCTGCCACATTCCCTCCCCCCCCCTCACCGGCGGCCCCGCACCGCCGCTCCCGCTCCGCTCAGTACTGCGGTTGGCGCCGACCCGCTTCTCGTCTCCTCCGTTGCCCTCCCCCCTGCTGCCCCTCCTCACCCCTCCCCCAAACTCAGATCCTCCGAGTAGGAACGCCTTCCAATCCTTTGACCCCCTCCACCCCTCAGGCCACCGGGCAGCAGGAGGACGGCGTGCACCGGCTGTGCGTGCGCAGCCTGAGGGTGAGGCCGGGAGCGCGGGACTCGCGTACAGCACGCAGAAAACACGGGGACTGGTCTGCAGTGCCAGCGCGCCTCAACATGTACCTTACGCCAGGCACCACGCTCATCCGTTACCCTGCCTTGCGGCCAGTCCGCTGCGCTCTCCGCCCCAACACTCGTCCCTTCTCTCATTGTCTCGACCTCTAACCCCATCCCGCCACGGCACTTGCCATGTACGGCATTTTGTGATCAGATGTACGGCGTTGCGCGGATCGACCTGATGCACCAGGGCGGCGGCGGCTACCCCGTGCAGCCGCAGCACGTCCGGGCGGCACGATTGGACCTGGGGGTGGGGCTGGGGCTGGGCCCTGGCGGCGCCGGCGGGCCGGCGTCTCTGTCCATCGGCGGCGCCGGCGGCAGCACCGCCGGCGGGGCGGGGCTTGGCGCCAGCAGCAGCGGCGGCGCCGCCATGGGAGGCGGCGCCGGCGGGCTGCCATTTCTCGGCGGCTGGGGCTCTCCATGACCCCCTTGTCTCGCCGGCGACGCGTGCCAGCACGGACTCGTGCCCCAGCGCTGGCCCGCCTCGGCGGTTGATCGTTGGGTGGGGCAAGGCGTCGGGGTGGATTGCAGTATGGACTCGGGAATGGGGCGGCGCATGTCTGCGAGTGGCGAGGGAAGCGCCCCAGACCCTCCCCCACCTGGGCGCCTGGGCCCAGCGTGTCCTGTAAGCCTGTGCATGACCGTGATCTGGACGTGGCTCGGCGTGTGGGCGCCGGTTCGGTCGAGTGCCGTGCGAGCATGTCTGCACGCGGGGGAGGGGAGAGGGGGAAGAGGGAGGGAGGAGGGTTATTCAGTCCGTGGCAAAAGCTGACTGATGACCGTCGAGCAAAGGATCGTTGACCCGTTCATACCAGAGCTTCGAACTTGGCTTGTGGCGGCCGCGCGCGCAGGGAGGGGGGAAGGAGGGCCTCCTCAGCGCCGGCTACTTGCGCCGGTGCCGGTAGGCGGTGGCGGTGACGCGGCGGGGAAGGAATGCGATGCACATACACGCGGTGGCGGGGGCGCGGTGGGGACGGGATGCAACCATACGGTACACGTGAGATATGTACGCAAACCCATCCGTTGGCGCACCAGCACTTGGCACCGACAGATGGCGCCCCGTCCTGCACCGTCAGGCTGCCCTCGCACCGGTAGCCGGGCCGGGCCGGGGACCTGTAGCCGGGCCGGGCCGGGGACCTGTAGCCAAGCTGGGATGGACCGGAAGCGCTAGTCGCACTGCCGCGCACCGCGGCCCCCGGCATCGGCCGCTGGGGCAGAGAAGGCGACGAGCCGTGGCCCGAGTCGCTGCGCAGTTGGAAGTTGGGAGGGTGAGGTTTGGCTGCGTGGTCCGTACGGACCCACGGTGGGGTTTAGGCCCAGGTGAAATGGTCCAGGTCTCCAGGCCCAGGGGCGGCGGGGCTACGCTTGCCGTACCTACCGCTCAACGGGCTTGCAGGTAGTGCCGAATCGAGTACGAGCTGCGTACGTGACCACGGTGCGCAGGGAACTTCATGGTCTCCTATTAAGTAAGGCCCCGACGGAGACATCATCGCTTAGGAAGGGCCACAAGGGTGCGGTCGGGTGGGGGGATGGCGACTCCCGAGTGAGTTTGCGGGGGGGGGGGAGCTCTGCCGACTGCCGTGGATGCTTGTCCGTCTGCACGACACCCCTCCAAGACCGTAACCGTATGTAAGCTGATGGCCTGATAAGCGATGGGAGCCGCCGCGCATGTCGGCACCGGTACGGCATGGGACCCGAAGAGCACACAGCGCATGGGCCTACCGGCATAACGCCCTGCACCATTGGCATCCCGCTGTGGCCTGTGGCGGATGTGCACCGGACAGGCAGCCCCTAAGCTGCTGTACGTGTACACGTGTATGTACGGAGAGTAGGTGCGCCGTACCTCGATGTAAGCATCCTGGAAACTCGGGCGTTGGAAACGCACAGCCCAGCTGCAACCCGCGTGCCAGCGCGCCGCACCACGCTTCACGGGAGCAGATCGAGGGGACTGAAATTGCCAACGGCCATATTACAAAACTGCACGAGCCGAAGCACGCCGAACTAGGCGCGACACCGCGGGCCGGGACCAACTCACAGGCACCCACTGCCGCGCGACGACCGCGCGTATACGATCATAACAAGCCGGCGACCACCATCCATACCCGAGGCTCCCCCCCCCCGAGCGTAGCACCGACACCGAAATGGCCGGACTGAAATGAGCTTGGCTAGATGACAATCATGCGTCTGTTCGTCAATCATGGTAGATCACTCGAATGATAGACCCGAGACCACAGCAACCTGCAGTTCAGCGAGCGCCTTAGCGCAACCCCCTGCCCTAACAGAACCCTCCAAATCCAAAAGCAGCCCATAGTCTTAGCACCTGACCCCTGGGTTTCGCCTCCTGGGCGCCCTTCACAAGCCGTCACCACCACTTCCGTCCCAGCACTGCCTCCTCTCCCAACGCCCCTTAGCGCCCCGTTGCCTTGGCCTCCGACCCCCCTCTTTCCGCGCCTCCAGCCCCCGCCCAAAATGGCCCCTCCCCTTAGCGTCCCTTGGCCTTGGCCTCCGCCTCCACCTGCCGCGCGAGCGCGTCAATGTCAAAGTCAGGCGGCAGCAGCGGCGCCGAGGGGTCGTCCGGGTCGGCCAGGAACTGCTGCTCCTCCATCTGCTCCTCAAAGTCCCGTGGGTCGGTCAGGTCCACCTCGTAGCGCTCCACAGGCAGGCCGGCGTCGGCGTCGGAGCCGCCGCCAAAGAGGCTGTCGAAGAAGCCGCGGCGGGAGGTGGGGACGTTCCGGCCCAGGCCCTCCACGAGCTCGTCGGGGCCGCGGACCTGCGGGTGGGGTGACGTGGGGGCCGGCGAGGGCAGTTTGGGCAGACGCAAGGTCGCAAATTGGGTGGCGAATGAGGTGAGTGGGGCCTCGGGCGCAAACGGTGCGGGTGGACATAAGGTTAAATGGCGAGCGGCGAATGTGTAAAAGCATGCTGGGCTTGAGCAGTGGGTCGGCTGGGGGCGATGGAGGGAGAACCTCACAAGCGCGTCGAAAGCGCCAAACAGAGCTTCAGTCCGCGGACAGCGCGTTGGGGCAGCGGACCCGTGAGCGGACAAGCCCTGGTTGCGAGGAGTGGAGACCTGGGGGATTGCGTGCTTTCAGGCAGCGCACGCACCGCACGACAGCATGCATGCACTCCAGCCAACCGAGCACCCGCGGCCAGGTCCGAATCCGGCCACTGGCGGCTCAGCGCCCGAGGCGGAGGCTGCCCTCAAAGCGGCACGCGCCAACGGTGGCGCGTCCCAGCGGGCCCCTCGCCACCTAGTCACGGGCCGCACCCACCTGGCCGGTGAGCGGGTCCACGTAGGCGGACCCCGGCGGCAGCGGGGCGCTGGTGCCGTCCTGCGAGGGGAGCGAGCGGGCCAGGAATACCAGGGGTCAGAGGGTTGGAAGACGTCTTCTTGATGGAGAGGCCGGACGCGCCTTAACCCCGGGCCGTCGATGGCAAAGGCAAAATGGCAACTTGCAGGGGTGTGGAGTGGGTGTCGTAGAAGGCTTCATGGGATTCCAAGGTGTGCAAGGCTGGCCTCACGCGCCTTGCCACGGGCCCGCCGCCACGAGGCGGCCGCTTATAGGCAAGCTAGGAAGCCAACCTGCAAATGTGCGTCCCAGGGACAAGTCCCAGACCGCTCCTCACCCCCGCCCCCGCGCCGCACCGCACCGTTCCGTGCCCGAACCCACCGCAGGTGGCCAGCCACACACTACCGCCCTCATGCCACGGTTTCAGCTGGTGCAGGGCTTTGGCCAATAGAGCCACGGTCGCGCGGGTACGGTCAACGGACGGCCGAACAGCCACCAGTGGCCGACCCCCACCTGGAACGCCACCACGTTGACGTCGCGGTCCAGCTGTATGCCCGCAATCTCGCTGATCTTGAACTGCTTCAGGTCCGTCACGTTGCCCACCGGAGTGATCTTCTGCTGGCCGTCGGTGTCGCGGTAAAAGTTGAACAGGTTGCCCTGGGTGTCCATCTGGCGTGGCGTGGCGGGCGGGCGCGGGGGCGGGGCGTTGGGGCATAGGTGGGAAGTTTGAAAGAAACAGGGTTTGATAGCGAAAACTGGGCCAGCATTGTTCGCCCAGGGGCCCAGGGGGGTGCCCTGGGTGTCCGTATGGCGTGGCGGGCGGGTGTCTGTGTGTGTGTGTTGGGGGGGCATAGGTGAGCGTTGGGGCAGGTGGGGAGCGGAAAGGTCGGTTGGCTGACCCGGGCGTACATCGCTAGGCTGCGGGTAGTAGCAGGCGGCTGGTGGTCGGTTCGCAAGCGGCTGGTTCCCGCAGCAACGCAGCCCGCGTCTCTACACCAGAACCCCTCCAAAGGCGTCCAGCGCGGCACTATCGGCCAGCGCACCGCGGCCGACAGCTCCAACCCGTAGCGGGTCCTCCTCTCCCCATCCCGCACACTTTCCCAGCACCCAACGCCCGTGTCGACCGGGAGCCACAGTGCAGGCGGCCCCTGCCGCGCCCCATCAATGACCTCTTTTTCACCAACATCCCGGTCCCTACAAAGCCTCCGGACGGCCATGACCCCCAACGCCACCGCGCCGCCACCCCGCCGCCGCCACGAACGCCATGCACGACCGATCCACCCACCGCGTAGAGGCCGACGTCCGGGTCGCCCGAGTCGTAGTACAGGTCGCCCACTTCGTCGATCATGAAAAAGCGGCCCTGGTCGTCCTCAGCGGCCGCCACCCAGCGGCCGCCTGGCGTCTTAAAGTAGAAAAACTCCTGGGGGCAGACGGGGGGGTGGGGCGGTGGACGGCAGATTAAGGGGGAGAGGGGTGCAGGGGCGTCGAAGAGGAAGGCGGCTAAGCAAGTGAAAGATGGTGGATGGAGAGGTATTGGCGCGTCTTGTCAGAAGAACCGCCTACAACCCGAAACCCGAACGTGTGAGGCGCAGCGGCGGCCTGCCTGTGCGGAGGAGGCCTGCAGGTTGGGATGCACGGGCGGCGGAGGGGCCGCATCCAGACCGTCCCATCCCGGGATCAACCGGGGTCTCCCCGCACCGAGCTGCAGCCCAAGGCGGCGCAACGCGCAAACCCGTCACTCGGCCGCGCCCATGCCAGCAAGCGCACTTTGCACCGCGCGTTGGCACCCCGCGCACAGAAGCGGATGCTGCCGGCCGGTCGAGTGCCCTGCCACCATCTCAACCCGCCCACCACCTCATTCAGTCGCAACCGCGCCCAAGCCCCGGCCACTCGCAGCCCATCCCGCCACGCTGAGCTGCCACCCACCCACCTCAGGCCGCAGGTCGGTGTACCCGGCCAACGAAAAGTCGATGGGCGGCTTGGAGCCGAACGAGTCGACGGGGTACAGCACCTCTGTGGGGGGAGGCGGAGGAGGGCGGCGTACGGGCTAGTCCGTCGGCAAGCTGGGCAATGACGCAAGAGCATGATAGGTGTGCGAACGCAAGAGCAGCCGGGATTGACTTGTGGCGTGTGGGCAGCGGGGTTGCAGCATGGGGGGTGCTGGTGGAGGACAAGTTCCGCAGTGGCAACGCACGCCTGATGGCGCCCCTCGTGCCATGCGTGCACCTCTTGATCGATGCCGCACGTTCCTGCGTGCCTCTCCCCGTTACCCCCCTCCCAACTTGCCGCTGCCTCCTGTCAGGGCCTCTCCAAAACCTGCCAGGCTTCCCCGCCCAGCCCGTGTTCGGTCATGGCGGCCCAGCCGTCTCCCCGCCCTCTCCGCGACCCAGAGACGTGGGGTGTCCTCTGCAGTTGGCCCACACGCCAACGCCCAGTTTCGCCCCGCTTTGCACTTGCAAGAACGGACCCCCTCTGCAATTCTGCGCTGCACCGCACCGCGTGCAGCCAGCGGGCAGCGCAAGACGGCAACCGCCCTCCGGCCCCCCTTTGCTTCCCCTCACTGTGCGCCCAACCATTCGTCCCCACCCTGCCCCAGTGCCCGCGCCACAGGGCCTTGTTGTCGAGCAGCCACAGGGCCCGTGATCTCTGTGCCGAGTGAAGGCACGGCGCCCCCATCACCACCCTTTGCCCTTCCCTCGACCGTCTCTCGCCCTCGTTCCTACGCAGTCACTCACTGTTGTTCAGCAGCCACAGTGCCGCGCTGCCGCCCAGCATGGTGAGCGCGATCTCCCGCCTGCTGCGGAAGGGGAACGGCATGTCCGTCTGCGCGGGGTATGAGGAGGGGTATGAGGAGGGCACGGGCGTCAGAGGGTGAAGCTCGGGTGACCAGCCATAGTGTGGTCACCAGGCAGAGGAAGGGTCAGAGCGCGTGCGTGGATGTCCCAGCGCTAACCACACGCCATACCAATGATACCATGGGGCACAGCCACCTCCAACTGGGGGCCCAAGTCCAAGCTGCGCCGTGCACGCAGACAGGTGTCCGGATCCCGCTCAACATGCAAACAGGCATTGCTCAATCCAGCGATCGGGGGCCCATATCCCTTCCACTTACGTAGCCCCGCTCTCTCCCTTACGACCCTCCCGCGCCATAGCACGCCCTCTTTAGCATTAGCTGTGCTTGAGCGGTGCTCGCGCCCCAACTTACCGCCATGTCGGTGGGTGGCGGCGGTGGCGGCGGTGGCGGCATGTAGTTGCGCGAGCTGGCGGGGGGCGCCGGCGCGGCCTTTGGCGCCTTGAGGTCGGGCTCCCAGTCCAAGTCCCGCTCAACGGCGCGGCAGCTGCGGTTGAAGAGACCCACATCAGTCGCAAGTTGGGGGCCTGTCAGTCGCAGCCCATGACACCCGGTTCCCCCTACAATCCGTTACGCGTCCCCAGACCAGGCCCCGCTGAACGACGTGGCTCCCATGGGTGCTGAAGCAAAAAGCACATTTTGAAGCGGCTTGGATTGAGCAAAGCAGCGAGGGTGGACGGTGCGCATGAGGTGCATGAGGTTAGCCCGCGCAGGGCTATGATGGACTAGGGCGCGGTCGGTGTAGGGCCAGCGCAAGGGCCCTGCCCAGCTCCGAGGCTTGGGCCCGGGGTCGGGGCACCGAACTCACGCTGCACTCCGCTCCACAGTCTGTGGGGCACTGCACGCGAGCGCAGCTCGCGGAAGGGGCCGAGATGCAGACAAGGTGCCCCGGGCGAGGAGATCGGTAGGGGTGTGCGCCACCGTGAGCCTTCCATACCCCACCCCACACACCGCCCCGGCAACGCACCGGCGAGGGGCACGACGACCGAGGCGCGCCGCGACCGGCCAGCATGGCGCCGACACTCGATACGTCGCTGTTGAGGAGCTAGGAGCCGACGAGCTGGCCAGAGCCCCGCTTGTGGCCCGCATGGTTTCCGCCGGCGGCGCTGGCGTGGCAAGCGGACCCCAGCACAAGCTGAAACTCTAGCTCACGACTGTCTGGCCTCAGAACACTATCCAGACACCCCAGTGACGTGGGAAGAGGCAGCAAGCAGGGAAATGTCAATCCCGGAAGGCAGATGTCACGTTTCTCGCAGGATAATCGAGAATAATATAACACGAGAATGACGCTGAAAGCAGGCAAATGCTTCGCTGCGGCTCGACTGTGTCAACTGGGCGTCTTGTTTGGTCTACATGCCGGCAGACCATGAGCACGCAGAGCAGGTGTCTCAAACGGCCCCCAAGTAACTGCCGACCAGTTTCCGCAACGACAGCCGTACAAAACTGCATTTGACTTGTGAAGGCCCTCGCTTCGCTACGCACCATCATTCCTGCTTACATATCAGTGGCCTTCTTCCGGCCGGATTGAAAAAAACAGCTTCGACCGGCTGTCGGTGGAACGGCTACACCCCTCGAGCCTTTTTCTCGCTGCGTCTCAGCAGCAGCATCTATATAGGCCTAAAATAAAAACGCCCACAGATGGGCAACTTCCTCTGTGGGCGTCCCAAGGTCAAGGAGGACGCTGCTACAACCAGCGATGGCTTTTATGTCCTCCAAACACCGCGCATGCGGCCCAAGCCCGCAGCAATCAATGCGTCGCATGCTGTCAATGCTCCGTCGCAACAAGTCCCCGGCTCGCCCACGGCGACCACCGCAACCTCCCCCCTGAATGCGGGCCAACCCGGGCAGGAGGGCCAGCAACCCACTCAGCAGACTGCGCAGCAGATTGATGGGGATGCGGGCCAGCAGCAGGACGTGTTGCCAGATGGCTCAACCCTGGACATCAACACCATGATGCCCATCGCGCCTTTCTCCTGGCAGAAGGGCCGCCAAATCGGCCAGGGCGGCTTCGGCACCGTGTTCATGGGCCTAGTGCACGCCACCGGCCAGGAGATCGCCGTCAAGCAAGTCAGCTTGCCGCGCGACCCAGCCAGCGGCCAGGTACAGATATACTCGCTGGAGCGCGAGGTGAACGTGCTGCGTAAGCTGCGGCACGAGAACATCGTACGCTACCTCGGCACCGAGCGCACCTCGGAGCACCTCAACATCTTCCTCGAGTACGTGGCCGGCGGCTCGCTCGCCAACAAACTCGCACAGTTTGGGCCACTGCGTGAGGAGACCGTCCGCGTGTACACCAAGCAGATCTTGCGCGGCGTCCAGTATCTCCACCAGCACCGCGTCATGCACCGCGACATTAAGGGCGCCAACATCCTTGTCGACACCAATGGCGTCGTCAAGCTTGCGGATTTTGGCGCCAGCAAGCAGCTGGAGGACCTGGCCACCATTGGCGGCGGCGCCCGCTCCCTGCACGGCACCGCCCACTGGATGGCTCCCGAGGTTATCCGCCAGCAGGGCCACGGCTGCCAGGCCGACATCTGGTCGCTCGCCTGCGTTGTCATCGAGATGGCCACTGGTGAGTGGTTGGGGGGTATTGGTGCAAGGCACTTCAGAACCTTGGAGGGTTAGCATGTGAGGCAGTAGGCAGCTCAGTTGTGATATGGCGTTTTGGGCTATACGCAGCAGGTTTGCGACCAGTGAGAGTTGTTGACAGTGCCGTTCTGCGCTTTTGTCAGCCAAGAACAGACTGCTTGTCGTCTTTAGTCGTCCGTTGACCGCCCCTCACGCCCCACCCGTGCAGGCCGGCCGCCGTGGGCCGAGTACAAGACGCCCCACTCGGTCATGTACCACGTGGCCTCAACGCGCGATCTGCCGCCCATGCCCGAGTGGCTGTCTCCCCAGGCGAAGGACTTCCTGACGCTCTGCTTCAACCGCGTGCCGCGCGAGCGGCCCAACGCCACGCGGCTGCTGTCGCACCCCTGGATGCAGGGGGTCGCCGTGCCGCGCGCCACCACGCCGCCGCCCAACCCGCTGCCCTTGGCGGCGGCGATGCAGGCGTCGCCTCGGACGCAGCAGCCGGTACAGGCGGTGCCCCAGCAGCAGCAGCCGGCGGGCATGGTGTCCTCGCCCATCAAGGAGGAGCCCGATTCACACCTGGGCCTGATTGCCGGTGGTACAGCGGCGGCGCAGGTGGGCCTCGCTGCAGCGTTGGTTGTGGCGTGGCTGGGTTCATTTGCTGCAATTCCATGTTTGCTGTCGGTTTCCACGGGTGCAAAGAGTGCAGCCGCCATGAGGAATGGTGGGGAAGGGGCGACCAAGGCACTGATACGTTACAGGAAATTATTTCGGTCAGGACCTGCACCAGCCCGCCGCAACACCCCATTGGCTGGTGGGCATGTGTCATACAGAGCTACTTTCGCCCAACTGTACCGGATGGCCTCCAGTCCGTCACCCTTACTGTACGCAGGTCGGTATTCGGCCGTCGGGCGTGCCGCCCCTGCGGCTTGACGCCATGAAGGCCAGTGCGCCTCAAGCCCCGGCCCCGGCGGCTCCTGGCCATGCCATGGGACCTCTCGGCTCTCAGCGCGCCGCCGCCCAGCAGCCCATGGCTCCGGCTCCCGCGCCTTTGATGACTAAGCCCGCGCCCTTCCAGCCGCCGGCGAACGGGTTCGTGATGGAGAACCATGTGAGACCCTGCGCTGAGGGCGCTGGAGTTTTGGGATGGTCCCGCAAACCTCTCCGCATGTGTGGGGCATGACGGGGCACGTTGCATGAAACTTCTTGTGGTTTTAACCCACCGTCGGGGCGTTACCCATCAAGTGCTTGGATATGCCAGGGCCGTAACGACGATGTCTGGATGAGTGTATCTTCGCAACTGCGCTGTGCCGCAGATTCCGCCCGAGTTCCAGACAGTGGTCTCCAAGTTTACGCCGCCGCCCCCGGCAATGCAGCAGCAGCCGCAGGCCTCGTACATGCCGCAACCGCAGCATCTCCAGCAGCCGCAGATGCAACATGCAGTTCAGGATCCAGATCCCGTCCCGCTGAACGCCGGAGCCGTACAGCTTGACATGAACCAGCAGCCGCAACAGCAGCATATGTCGTACAACTACAACACCATGTCGGGCAACATGTCCGGCAACCCGTACGACAGCATGGCGTTCAACCCTCTGGTGGAGCCGAGCTGGATGCCATCGAATCACCCCGCTCAAATGGTGCGATTACGGGTCCAGATTGGTTTTGGGTACCTCTTCGTTAGGAGCTTGTTTGATGTGCGAGGGGAAAGACAGCCGCTGTCAGCTGCCAGTCTCGTTGTGATGCAGTATACCGAGAGGACTGTGGGGGATACTGGCATCACGGCTAGTTGTCGGCTGGGTCTCAGCAGCTTCCTTTGTCAACCTTGTTCTCTCGCGCCCTTCTACCCCCCTGTCCCCTCGTCAGGACTTCCTGCGACAGCTGGCGGCCGTACCAGAACATAGCGCACCTGCCTCCCCCGCGGCGAGCGCTGGACAGGCGTCCGCAGCTGCTCCGTCGCCCACGCCCGCGGACCAGGACGCGGCCGGCTCTCCCAGCAATGGCGCCGCCAGCAATCCAATCATGCCGTTGGCGCGCGGTGAGCCCCACCCCGCGGGCCACTACTACCCCGTGGCGGACGCGCCCGCACCGCCGCCGGCGCTGGTGGCGCCTGCGGAGGACGCTCTGCCGCCGCCACCGCCCGGCAGTATGCCCCGCAAGGGCACTGCGGCCATGCAGCGTGGCACGGCGCACGGCACCAAGGCCGTCGTCGTGCCCTCTCGGCCGCCGCTGGCGGGCATCTTCGCGGCGGCGTATGAGGTGAGCGCGGCTTCTCGGCAAAGAAGCCCGGGCGGGCATCCCATCCAAATGCACACTCACGGCTTTGCTGGGTACGTGGGCTGCCGGCTAGGTTGTTTTCTGTTTTCTGCTCCGCCTGCCTACCTAACACTGTTACGCATAGATCTTCTATATCATATCAAACACACACGGGCGCGATAGGGGGTTCACACGGGCTGCCGGCTAGGACGCCTTTGCTAGCTACCTTTCAGGCCTGTTCTCTGCACTCCGTCACGCATACGTTGCGCGCGCACACACCAAGCGTGTCTGTGTGCGCATTCGGTACTTTTGCGCTGTGTAAATTGACCAATGCACCGTGCCACCGCCGTGTAGGGGCCCGAGGGGCAGGCGGACGCTTCGGCGGCCGATGCAGGCGAGCAGGTCGCCGACGGAGCGTTCTCGCCTCGCGACCAGGCGCCCAAGCTCTCGCCCATGACCGCGGCATCGCGGCCCGCCTTGTCGGCACGTCGCAATGAGGTGGGTGCTGCACGCGCGCCTCGCAACTCTTTGTCGTTAACTTATGGCACTGCTTCGTGCAGTTGCCCACTGCACGTCCTCGCTCTTTGCCGGATATGCACCACTAGCTCAATTCCCCTGGACCCCTTAGACCCGTCCCAACTACTTCCACCGCTCCGCTGCTTCAGGAGACGGGCGTCCTTGGCGGCGGCGGCACTATTACCGGCGGTGGCACCCTGGACCCCAAGCGCGCCAAGCAGTGGCGGGACGAGCTGGAGGCGGAGCTGGCGGCGGAGCGCGACGCGATGCTGTCGGCGAGGGCGGTCATGGCAGGGCGGCCGAGCGTTGCTGACCTCTGAGGCGGTTGCGTTCTCGGAGTGCGGAGCACGGCCGTGGTGTGCTTGCAGGGATGGACCCGGCAGGATTGCAGTGATAGGATTAAGGAATGATTTCCATGTTTTGCAGACTTGGCGGCGTGCGCATGGTACCCCATTGTGATCAGGAGCTTTTTGGCCTTGGGCCCCTCCAAATTGTGCAATTTGGCTGTATATACGTGAAGGCTGATTGTTTTTCTGCGTTGTGCTTTCTTAGTCAGTGAGCTCTTAGGCATCTAGCCCCATTCATGTCTTCGCATTCCCTTGGTCAACCAGTACTGATCCTGCCTGTCATCCTCGCCTGTCTCTCTGTCAATCATTACTGTCGTCGTGATCGCTGCAGAGGGGACGAGTACGATACGAGCGGAGCAATGTGTAGCATGAGTCTCATTAGGTGATTTTGGAGCAACGTCGTGGGGCCTTACTTGTACAGGTCCGGGGCACCACTGGTGCACATGCCCGGTCGTTTCATGAGCCGGGATCCATGACAAATTCGGTGGCGAACGCGACATTGCCAGGGAAGTCTCAGTATGTCCCTGGCTTCTGGCATAGCTGCATAATGAGGGTTTCCCTACGGTCGAGAGGTGACTGATTGATTGCGCCTTCGTGAGCAGGGCTGAGCCTTCCATCATTGTTCGTACGGTTAAACAGTCCCTAGTGTCAACGACAGTGACTCGCTTCAGTCCGTACCCATGCGATATGCACACACTGTCCGAGTCCCACGCAGCATGCACGTGCGCTCATCCCTCTCCACACCATGTGTCAGCGACACTGACGCCACGTACTCAACAGTACTTCGCTCTACTCTCTTCCCTCGTCCTTCCATGCACTCTCTCTCTCAACAACACGCCTGCCCCCTACGCAAGCACACATATGCTGGGTGGCTCTCGAAATCTTTGTCAACACAGCGTCCTTCCTTGCCGGATATCGTACCTCCTGTACGGCGTGCCTGTGTCCGCACGGCATAGTTCAGTCCGGTTCCCAAGCGGATCTACCAGGCCGGCTCTACCGGGACGGGCTTGGGGCGGGGCGGAACATTTGCAGCAGCGCCTGTCCCGGAGCCAAGGTAGGGGAGGGCCACGGGCGTGGTCGAAAGCAAACAAGGGGCCGTTGGCGGGGCCAAAGAAGGATCGTGCACTAGGCCAGGCACAGAATTGGCTGATTCAGTATCCACGGATTGCGGGCACACAATGTGCAAAGGGCACCACGACAACACAGGCAACTTCCCACCTGGGTGCCGCTGATGGCCCAGAACTCCACGTGCCGCGCAATCCGGTTAGACTGCGTGCGGCGTACGGCATGTGCACATGTGCGCTGTTTAAACATGATATGCGATGCCAGCGGGAGCGATGGACAAGGGAGCCGGCGGACGGAGGTCCCATAGGGTGGCAGACCGCAGGAACGCACGCCCTACACACAAGCATACGCTCGTCGTATGCGTTTTCCTTTTCAACACAAGCAGCTCCAAGCCGCTTGCACCCTGATACCGAAACTTATTATTAATTTACTGGTATCACGAGAACCGTTGTAAAGCGTCCACCATACAAAGGGAGCATAGGCTTCAGGGCCGTGCTTACGTCCTCGTTGAGGGTGTACTCTGTGGCGCCCTCGATGTCGATCAGCGGCCGCCACGGCAGCTTCAGCAGGGTGCGGAGGCGCCACTCGGCCTGACGGAACCGCCGGGGTCGGGGACAAGTTCAGGTCCGCGCTCCCTTGGCTAGGGGCATGCTCTCCAAGGATGTTGGGTACTTGGGTTGGGGCGCGAGACAGTGATGTTGGGTACTTGGGTTGGGGCGCGAGACAGTGATGTTGGGTACTTGGGTTGGGGCGCGAGACAGTACAGACTAGGAGCAAGCTGCAGCACCCAAACCCACCGCAGCTGCTCCGCGCTGCAAAGCACCCACCCCATGCTTCCCTTCCCATGAGCTCCCCGCCCATCCCACAGGCTCGACGTCCACCATCCTCTTTATCACCGCCCACGCCACGAAAATACAACACAAGACGCAAACAGGAGACCCACCCGCCGTCCTGGTCCGCGCTCGCTCGCTCACCCGCACCACCTCCGCGCCCTCCTCGTCCTTGCCCATCCTGCGCATGCCGTACAGCTCCACGCCGGCGTCCTCCAGAAAGGGCGTCAGGAGGGCCAGGTTGCGCTTCCACAGATCGACACCTGCGTGCGTCAGCGGATGGCCAGCGGCGCAGAGGGCCGACGGAGCGCATGTGTGGAGCTTAAGACGGCTCTGTTCCAGTTGTGGGAGAGCGGGCCAAACGGGATGGGGGCGGCGGGTAGCGACCGCCACCATCACCACCACGACGTTGCGCCTCCGCCACAGGTCGAGCCTGGCGAAGGGATCTTCCTCATACGGGAGGCCATGGCGAACCTTCTCGGGTGAAACTCTGCGTAAGTAAATTTTACAGATTGGTAGAATACTATCCTACTCCGTTTTGAAGCTGCCGGGACGTGCTTCGACCAAGCCCACTCGGTTACCCATACCCACGCACTCCGCAAAGCCACTGGTAGGGCCTCTGGCCCGATATGCTGGGTAAAAATACGCTTTCAATGCATCAAGAGTGTATTGGTTTAGCAAACATGTGGGCAAATTCCACAACCCGCCCCCACCGCCTGTCGCCGTCCACCCGCCCGCCCCGTAGGTCAGAACGAAGTGGTAATCGGGTCAGTGCCGTTGGAAAAGTCCGTCTGGGCAGGCCCGCGCTCGCGGCGCCAGTGCTGTGCCAGTCTATCCGCGTGTTAGGTTGGGTGGGCATGGGCTTTCCTCCGCCAACTCTTTAAGTTTTCAGCGACTACGATCAGCGGAGGTACGCTGCAGTGCTGCTCGCTCGTCGCTGACGTCGAAGTCTCACAGGTCATCTACAACTACGCCAAGACCACCACAAGTCCTTCTACTGAGTATGGCGATTCAGTGTCCGCGACGCAACCCGTTTCCCTTCTTCCTTGCCCCCACTCATGGGCTTGACGACTGCGGGACCGGGCCTGTCGGCTCCGTCTCACGCCCGCACACACCCCACCTCGGAAGGCGACGGTGGGGTCGGCGAAGAAGCAGTCGGGCTCATAGATGGAATCGTCCAGCACGCCGGTCACAAAGTAGGCCTGGGGAAGGGACCAGGGAAATCCCGCTCCTTCGAAGTTGGCGTTCCCTGCGTGACGGCAAGTGCCGGGGCGCTCGCCCGGGGAATGCATCGAGGCCAAGTGCCTGGCGCGATCGCACCACGTACGTGTACGCCGAAGATCGCCTGCGTGCAATCCTCACGATTGGCCCCCGCTCCCCATCTCCGACAGAGAACCTCCCTCGAGCGACGGTGCGAGTAGGCGCGCCCTACTGAAACTCCGAATGGACATGAGCCCTGCCTGTCTCAAGCACGGATATCTGTTAGTTCCTAACGTAACCCGCTCCAAGCTCCGGCTGGCTCTTTAACGGGGGCCGAGGGCTTCGCATCTGCTCCAAGTATGCCTGCGGCCGCGCACCCGGATGCGCTCCTCTGGCGTAGCACCCACCCACCAAAACCCTGTCACGCTCCGACTCTCCGCTCAAGAGGATGGGCACTTA
>LSYV01000365.1:10584-23315 GCA_001584585.1 Gonium pectorale | reverse complement strand
GGCAGGCAGGCAGGCAGGCAGGCAGGCAGGCAGGCAGGCAGGCAGGCTGGCAGGCAGGCAGGCAGGCAGGCAGGCAGGCAGGCAGGCAGGCAGGCAGGCAGGCAGGCAGGTAGGCAGGCAGGCAGGCAGCTCATGGCTGTCAAGCGGTAAATAGTCCTTGGATGGGATGCACAATAATAGCCAATCTTTGTCTCACAAGCCAAGATGCGCAAACCTGACAGATGCGCCAGAAGCCAGGACAAAAGGCATGGTTAAAACCTTCAGGAGGCGAAAGGAGTTGATGATAGAGCATTTCACATGGCATGGTAAATCTCGACCTCTTTTTTGAGTCCAACCCCCATGCAACTAAACTATCCACACCACTTGCAGCTATACAGCTGCAGTATGGTTATGCGTTCTAGGTAATGCTGGTCGGTGTGTCCCCGGAATGCAGTGCAGTGTAAAGCGCAGTGTCTGTGTCAGTTGCAGGAGAGTTAATCTTGGGAAGGTTGGAATCCACTGGTCGTACTCCATCCTGGGACTTGGCTGGTAGTGAGGCTACTTTAAAGGCGGCATCAACCCTCCCTCCCACGCACCTTGACGCCCTGAGGGAGGGCGAGGAGGTGTATTTGCCTTCCCCCGAACTTGCCGCTGCGCCTTCCCCCTCCCTCCACCGCCGCTGCCCCACACCCCCCTCACTCACGTTTGTGACCGCCATCACCGATCCCCACCCCCGCCTAAGCAAATGACCGGCTTGGCGGCCGGACGAGGCACGCGCTGCTGGCGCCCATGCTTTTCGTTATCCTTCCCGTTATCCCACAGCTACCATCTCAGCTATCAGTCTAACCAACTGGTGCTTGGGCTCGTAGGAACCCACACATGGCACCTAGATTGCCACAACAGGTCGTGGGTTCGAATCCCCGTATTCCAAACAGGGGATCAGCAGTGGCATACTGGCAGAAATGCTGATATGAGCCCATGGCTCGGGGCCCAACCTGAGAAGCGCTGGCTTGACGGCCACTGGCTGACCCCAGGCATGTGCACAGGGGTGTGGGTCAGGCGTGGAGGGGGCGGCGGGGTGAAACGCCGTATAAGTCAAAAGAAACCCGGTGGAGGTCGTTCCCATTGCATTCATATGCGCACCTCCTCCTTAACTACACGCCGGTGTTAGACCTTGCGTAGTCTTTCTTTCTTTCTTATCATTCCCGTTTTCCTTAACCGCCGCCACGCCCCCCCCCCCCCCAAATCGCAACCACCGCAACATGCCAACATTGACGCCCCCCTATTCCCACCGCCGCCCGCCGGGTCGGGGTGGTGTGCTATCCTGCTTCCTTTGCAACCACCAGCCGTGCAAGGCCCCGGATGGGATGCCCGATCGATGTCCCCTCCCACAGGGCGGAAGTACTCCACTCCATGTCGCCGTCTCCAGATGGCACCTGGAGATGATGAAGGAGCTGCTGGCGGCGGGGGCTGATGTCAATGCAGCTGACAAGGTGCGTCCTTGGCAGGCGGTCGGGGGCCTCAATGAACGATGGGAGGGCGAGTAGGTCTATCTGCAACTACGCCGCAGTGCTGCCCCCTCTACCTCCACCGCCGCTGTCTTCCCCCATCGCTCACCTTTGTGACCACCACCGCCCCCCCCCCCCGCTCCCCATCCCGTCTAGGCAAATCACCGTTTCGGCTGCCGGACGAGCCACGCGCAGCTGGTGCCCAGCTCGTCGTTATCATTACTGTTTTCCTTGAACTTTCTATAAATCACCCCCAAAGACCGCCCCCCCCCCAAATTTGCCACCACCGCAACGCGCCCATTTTCACCCCCCCCCCAATCCCCAACGCCGCTTCACGCCCCTTCGATGCCACCTTCTTTCCCACCGCCGCCCGCCGGGTCGGGGGCGGTGTGCCACCCTGCTTCCTCTGCAACTACCAGCCGTGCGAGGCCCCGGATGGGATGCCCGATCGATGTCCCCTCCCACAGGTCGGAGAGACTCCACTCCATGTCGCCACCTCCGAGGGGCACCTGGAAGTGGTGAAGGAGCTGCTGGCGGCGAGGGCTGATGTCAATGCAACTGACAAGGTGCGTCCTTGTTTAGGGGCAGGCGGCCGGGGGCCGCAATGAACGAAGTGAGGATGGGAAGGTCAATCTGCCACTACCACGAGTCCCCCCCTCCTCAAATCCTCCACCGCCGCTGCCCCCCCTTGCTTGCTGCCATCCTTGTACCAATCCTAATGCTTCGGCTCTCGATTGTCGTCCTATCACCGTACTGGTACGGCACCTCCTTATTGCATACCTCCCGCCCGGCAGGATCACTGCTTCTCTCCAGGACGTCCTCGCTTAGGTCTCCGTCTTTAGATGCATACCATGGCACGCCATGTTCTTCCCTCCCCTCGACCTTCTTGTCCCCACTGATGACACGCCTCCCCTGTGTTACCCTCGCGATGCGGGCGCCTCACCCGTCGGCGACCGCCCCCTTCGTTCTTCGTTGCGCACAGGTGGGTATCTCTTCCTGGTAACATGGTTCCGCCGCGCTGCCGTTGCGAGTGTTTGCGTACGCGGCGGTGGCGGGGGGTTGGGACACATAGGCGCACCGCACCCGCATGGCAGCCCATGGCAGTCGTTCCACTCAGTCACATAGGTCAGCCGCTTCATCTCTCGCTCCCTACTCAGCTCTAGACTACTACTATCACTCGGTTTCCGCGTCATCATCCGGAGGCTCAACTACAGGCCGTGCTAGCTCCCTGCGGGCGTGGCCGCCAGAAGTCCAATTCAAAGCTCTGGTATGGACGGGTCAGCGATTCTTTGCTTGACGGTCACCAATCAGCTTTTGCCCACGGACTGAATACCCCCCCTTCCCATTCCCTCCACCGCCCGCCGGGTCGGGGCGGTGTGCCATCCTGCTTCCTTTGTTACTACCAGCCGTACAAGGCCCCGGATGGGTTGCTCGATCGACGCCCCCTCCCACAGGACGAAAGGACTCCACTGCATTTCGCCGCCTCCAAGTGGCACCTGGAGGTGGTGAAGGAGCTGCTGGCGGCGGGGGCCGATGTCAAGGCAGCTAATAAGGTTCGTCCGTGAAAATGGGAAGGCAGGGGGTCAACGTAGGGAGGGAGAGTAGATGTAACCCCCCACCCATCCTCCTACGCATTTATCCATGCTGCTGGCTCCAGCTGCCCGCCTCCGTCTGCCCGTACTCCCAACCGTACGTTTGCCCCCCCCGGGTCCCCTAATTATTCCCCCTTGCAGCAGCAGCAGCAGTGCCCTTCAATGCGTGTGTCAGCCAAGGCCCTGCCATGCATTGCCCCAACGCTGCAACGCACCTCGCCATGCCTCGTAGGCACCAACGCACCTGCATGCGAAATGCACTTGATTGAGACTGGATGGATGATTGGGCGGCGAAATATATGGCATGTGCCGTACTTTTCATTCTATTTGTTTTTGCTTCGAATTGGAGACACGTACGGCTGCATCATGGTCGTACGTGTATGTAGCCGCCCCTGCCCCCGACCGCCCCCGACCGGCCCCAACCCGTCTCTCGTATGTGGACCCCCCATTCAGGACGCGGCCACCCCGCTCCACGTTGCTAGCGCTGCCGGCCGCACGGCTGTGGTGGAGGCTCTCCTGAAGGCCGGGGCATCGCATGTGGCCAGAATGAGCAACGTGAGCCCGCGTGGATGGGATGGGGTTGCTGCATAATTGATCGTGGATAGACTCGCAACATCTGTACCGCTACAACGAACTGCCGGGCCCCCGAGGCCCCCTAGCCCCCCACACACTCGCTCGCTCGCTCGCTTGCAGGGCTTCACGCCGCTGCACAGCGCCTGCGAGGGGGGCCACCGGGACGCGGTTCGGGAGCTGCTGCGGGCGGGAGCCGACCACACACTGGTGTCGTGGGTAAGGGTGCAGCTCTGCGGGCAGGGGTTGTCTATTCATATGGGCTGCTGCAAGTTTGATGAACGCAAATGAAGGGGTGTCACGACATTGGCGCCGAACAGGACACCAGGAGAGGAGCGTTTGAGCGATTGTTCCATGCCCCCTGGTGCCCCCCCCCCAGGACGGCAAGACGCCCCTGGACGTGGCCGGCAGCAGGGGCGTGAAGGGGCTGGTCGAGCTGCTGCGCCAGCACGCCGCCGACAGGTCCTCAGCCGTCCAGGTGCTAGGGGAGGGCGGCTGGGGGCCTATCCATACCGATTAATGGATGGGGTCGGCGTACAGGGCTGCGCCAGTCAGGACGCAGGCCGTGGCTCCACAAGGAAAGGAGCAGCAATGTCGGCATGCGGAGTAGTGTGGCCCTCGTCCTGCAACCCCACCCCGCCTCTGCATTCCACGCCCCAAGCTTGTGTGTTCGCCCTTGCTTCAGGTGGCGGCCCGCAGCAGCCTGGTGCTGGTGGGCCCGGGAGGGGCGGGCAAGACCACCCTGGCGGTGCGGCTTGTGACTGGAAGGTTCGAGAAACCGAACGTGACGCACGGCCTGATTGTGCACGAGTGGTTGGTTCCGGAGCAACTTCCGGGGCAGCCGCCCCTGCTGTTCAGCATCTGGGACCTGGGCGGCCAGGTGTGTGTTGAGGCAGGGAGGGGGGGGGGCGGGGGTGAGGCGCGGCTGCATCTATCCAGAGCGACCACTCGCCCCTTGCGTGAGTGAA
The DNA here is from genome assembly GCA_001584585.1 of Gonium pectorale. Lineage (NCBI taxonomy): Eukaryota > Viridiplantae > Chlorophyta > Chlorophyceae > Chlamydomonadales > Volvocaceae > Gonium > Gonium pectorale. The sequence goes on along the minus strand of LSYV01000365.1, from coordinate 18,698 downwards.
GCAAGCGGTGCGTTGAGGAAGGTCCAACTGGATCACATGCACTGGGGACTGCCCAACGACTTGATGCCTCATCAGCCCACGGTAGGTGGTGAGCGCGGTTTGCATCCCACAGCTGTTACCTACAGACCCCCTCCCCCTCCCTGCTGCCCCGCTCGCCCCGCCCAGGATGTGTATTTGTCGACTCATGTCTTCTTCATGGTTCGCGAGGCGCTTTACATCATGGTGTATAACTCGCGCGATCATCAGAAGGATAACGTCGGCGAGTACCTGGACCGGGTAAAACTCCTGGTGCCCGGGGAGGCGCCGCTGCTGCTGGTCGCCACCCATGCATGTGAGTGGGCGGTGCGGACCTGCACTGGGTACCGGTGCTGGGGCGCCCTGCCCATTGGATCTCATGACCCGCTGCCCTTCCCGCCTGCTGCAGGCGAGGGCGGCTTCGAAGCCCAGGAGCCCCCTGCGCCTGTGCTTGAGGCGCATTGTATTGGTGCCGAAACATTCATACGCCTGAGCTCCGAGACGGGTCAGGGCGTCGAGCAGCTGAAACAGGCAATCGTTAGCGCGGCTACCAAGATGTCTGGCCCCTCCGACTGGTTGTCACAAGAGAACCTGAAAGTGCGGGAGGAGGTGGGTGCGATGTGACAGCAGCTGGCATGTCGTGAGACAGGTCTGTGTAATGCTGCAGATGCTGCATAATCATTGTGTACCTTCTGAGGCACATGCTTGGTGGGGCCTACACATTGGACATCAACGTAGTCAGTAGCCAAAGACCGCCCGGCCAATCGTCCAGTATTCGCTTGCTCGCCAATCCATGTTTTGCTATTGTTAGGTCCGACACAGGCGGGAGGATCTTGTGAGCACCGGACAGCCTCCACTCATCCCCCTGGGCGAGCTTGAGGAGGTGGCCAAGCGCGTCTCCATTGCGGCCCCACAAGACCTGCGCCGCTGCATGGACCGGCTGACCGACATGGGCGAGCTGCGCCACTTCAGCGATGTGCCCGGGCTGGAGGACGTGGTGGTGATCGACCCCAGGTGGCTGGCGGACCTGATGGCGACGTTCGTGACGACCAATAAAGACAGGGTGCGAGAGCTGGGCCTGGACAAGGGACGGACTACCATGGAGGCGCTGCAAAAGGTGCGCAGCCGCTAGTGGGGCGGCACCGGATCTATCTGGGCTGGTAGGTCGTGTCCTTTTAATGGTGAATGTATGTCATCTCTAACCTAAACCTGTGTTTGTTTTTGGGTGTCATGCGCAGGTGTTGGAGTCAGAGTGCCCGCCCAGCACCGGCAAGGCTCCCGGGCTGGTCCGGCTGATGCAGCACTGCGGGCTGGTGTACGCCTCACCCGACGGAACTGCACTCGTCCCGCCCATGCTGCCAGACCGGATGAAGCAGCGACTCGGCACCCTCAGGGTGCGTATGGCCTGACACAAGCAAGGGGCGGGGGCAGCGGGGTGCTTTTTCACGTTGTCGGACAGCTTGAGCCTGCTGGTCTGCACTCCATGTTAGGGTGTCGTGAACCAGACCCCATGCATGTCTCGTCAACCATCGGCATGCATGCTCACTTGCCTTCCTTGCAGGACACCCTGGTCGAGATGTCGTCAGAGTCCCTGCCTGAGCCGCGGCGGTGGTGGTCTGCGCAGTACCAGTACGGCCGCCTGCCGGACAACCGCCTCAGCCGCCTGCTGTGCCGCCTGCTGCTGCTGCTGCCCGATGCCGAGGTGCTGGACGTGTGGCGCTTTGGGGCCCTGCTCCGGCGGCCGCAGCGGGCGGTCCTGGCGCTGACGTGCAGTCGGTCGGAGAAGGCGGCGGTGAGCTATGGCACGGATCGAAGGGGCGGGAATCTACACGCATTCAGCTGAAGCGTCCGGCCCTGTTTACCCATCAATTAAAGTGCCGCCCCAGTTCGGTTTTCCACGCTGCTGGTTGACTCCATCCAGGCAATAATCCAGTCCCTGGGTGCAGTCACCTGAACCCCGGCCGCCCTGGACGGTTTGATTGGTGGGCAGGTCTACACCCTCCACGTTGCGGTGTGCTCCCCGGCACCGGAGCTGCTGGGAGCCCGGGTGTCGGCCCTGCTGGGCGAGGAGCTTGACGGCATGGAGGTGGGAGGGGACTGGGGACTGAGAGGGAGGGAGCAAGGGGGCGGCCATAATTGTGGTGGAGGGAGGTGGTCCGGATGGCGGCTGACTTCAGGTCTGCATGTGGGCAGTCGTCCTGCAGCTTATGGGGCCGGTGCGCCGCGGCTGGATGATGATTATGAAGTTTTTTTTATTGTTTTGTTGAGCCTCGAATGAATCGGGCTTGCCGGCCAGGCGCGACTTGATGCGCACTGCCAGGATGCCAGCTGCTGCACCGTTTAAGAGTGAAAGCACGTCATGCGCTTTCATGCAACCAAAACTTTATGTACTGCACCAAAACGTATGGCACTGGCTCCCGCTGCTGCAGATGACGGGTATCCAGTACGAGTGCCCGTCCTGCTTGGAGAAGCATCCCAAGGACAAGCAGGGGACCTACAAAGCAAACGTGCTGCGAAGTCGGGCACAGAAGAAGGTACGTGCGTGTAGATGGGGCGCCTGGTCTCAATCGGGCTTTTGACAATAATTGGCCAGGACAGCATGGGGTGTAGGCACCAACGTGTAGTTAAGAGATGGGTGCGCTCAGGACTGCAAACACGACCCCGGCCGCCACCCCCATGTGCTTTCACAAAATGGGGAATGTCTCCTCCACCGCCTTGGGCACTATCGCAGCTCCTGCGCCGCACTATCGGAACACGACCTGGTCATGCAACCTGCCGGCGACAGGCTCTCCTGCCTCAACCACAAATCAACCAACCGTTCAACCAATGGCCGGGACTTTCACACTTTTCCTTCTCGCCGGACGCACGTTTGTTACACAGCGCAAGTTGCTGGAGTGCAGCCAGTGCGACGCAGAGCTGCCGCTGGCTCCCTTCATCCGGGCCCTGACACTGGACGAGCAGGCGGCGCCCTGGAGCCCCGAGCAGCTGCAGGGCGCCTCGGACGGCGGCAGGAGGCTCCGGCACCTGCAGGCGGGCATCGAGCTGCTGGCTGACTTGCTGGCGGCTGCAGCGGGCGGGCAGGGGCAGCAGCGGCAGGGGGGCCCGCCGGATGCAGGCGGAGGAGGGCTGCCACCGCTCCCAGAGCTGGGCGAGCCGGAGCTGCGGGAGGCCCGCCGCGACCTGGTCCGTCGTGCGGTGGCGGTGCACAGACTGGTTAGCGCCCCCGAGATGAGGGGGCACCTGCCGCTGCTGGTGGCCCTGCTGCCACCATCGCCGCCGCCACCACATATTTGTGACGATGGAGCCGGCGGCGCTGGCAGCAGTGGCTCGCCTCCGCCTCCGCCGCTGCGGCTGCACCCTGTGTGTGAGCACCCCGAGGGGCCGCACCCCGTGGAGGGGCACCCGGGGTACGACATCCCCCCGCTGTACGACGACCCTGCGGGGGCATCCTGGCTGCGCACCCACGCCCGCGGGCTGAGGCCGCTGATGCGCGCCATGGAGCTGATGTGGCGGCATGGGCCACAGGAGGCGCAGGGGCCAGCAGGCAGCGGCGAGGCGGGGCAGCAGGTAGGTCGGGCCTCCCCCCCCCCTGGATGGCTGGATGGCTGGACTGGACGGGTACCAGACTATCAGTACAGGACGGGGCTGTGTGGTGCACGAATGGGGACGAGTGTTGAGCTCTGCTGTATGCTACGTACACGCACTCACCAGCCGGTGCTTGCCCCACCCACCCCGCTACCCCTCATCTGAGGAACGGGGGGGGGCTTTGCTGCAGGCCTCCTCAACACTGGAAGAGGCCACACACCGCACCGCACCGGTGGTGACCGGTCAGCACATTTTGGGACTCCCTTTGTTTCGCAGGCAGCCAACCTGCAAGCCCTCATCAAGCGGCTTGAGCAGGAGGAGTCAGAGGCCCACTTGAGCAGCTGCCAGCCCGGATCGAGCACCTTGCCGGAGGGAGGGGGTGATAAGCCTGGCGAGCTAGACCTGTACGTCAGCTGCCAGGAGGCGCGCAGGTGGGTCGCAGAGAGCACCCCAGCGCAAGGCCTAAACACAAAAGGGTTGTGCAGCACATGCATGCGGCACATGTATGCTTTCGTTACCATCCATGACCCCACACCACTGCTGCACCATACCAGGCGAGGAGACCCGCCGCCGCCGCCGTCATGTCCTGATGATCATTAAGTGCACCGCTCCCTCCCTGACGCCCATCCCGCCCGCAACGGCAGCTCCATTGAGACGCTCCTTGAAGAGGGAGAGAGGAAGGTGGTGGATGGCGGTCGCAGCCTTGGGCCCCTGCGGCGGGTGGTGTCCCGCTCCGGTGCCGTCATGTGGCTGTGCCCCTGCCACGCGGACAAGCACGTCTGGTGAAGGGAGCGGAGCGAGTGGGGAGTAGGGAGAGGGGTTGGAAGGAGAGGTAGAGGCACGTGTGCTGCCCAGCTATCTAGCTGTTGCGCAGCTGCCTCCCTCCCTCCCTGCCTCCCTCCCTCCCCGCCGGATGGATTGCAAGGGCGGGTGCGTGTCCGTGTAGATAGTCCTGGCGTGTGTGCCCTGAACGATGCATGGCGGCAGGGCGGCGGCACTTGCCCTCAGCGGGCTTGTGCGCTTTCCGTACGGCGGACCTTGCCGCCGGCCAACGGACTTGGTAGGACCTTAATCTACACGGCAAATCCTAGAACAAAGTACCAGGGCAGCGTCGGCGTCTGGGATCGGGGGGAGCAGGGGCGACGCGCCAAAGATGGGAATGCGGCGCTGGTTGGAAGGCGGCGGCACTTGCCCTAAGCGGGCTTGTGCGCTTTCTGTACGGCGGGCCTTGCCGCCGGCCAACGGACTTGGTAGGACTTTAATCATCACACACACGTGTGGTTGGTTGGGTTGGTTGGGTTGGTTGGGTCGGAGTGTGCATGCATTCATTCGCGGGGCTGTGCCCGGTCCCCGATGTGACCCAACCTCGCGATGTCATCAGTGGGGTGGGGGCCCTTGCTTGATGCATGCGGACCAGCCCAATGCCCAGCTGCAATAGTGCGTTGGCTTGCGCAACTAACCGCAGAGGGCGAGGATACTGCTGAGGTGAATTTGGGTGCTTTGGCGATTGAGTTATTGTGCAACTTCCGTTATGGCCAGGAAAGTGGCGGTGGATAAAGTGTGGTTGACAGATGGCCCAAGGCTCCATGTCTAGTATATCACGTGTAAGCTCAATGCAGTGCCAGCCTGGGAGGTACCTGGCTCCTTATCATGACCCTTCATGACCAGCATTTTGCTTGCACACGAATGAGATGCCAGATAGACTCAACCAACGAAACGACGGGGGCAGGTAGGGTGGTCAATCCATGTATGGGCAGCTGGCTGGCTGGGGGGCGGGGGGGTATGGGTTGGAAGGTGGAGTGATGGCCTGCGTCATCGGGCGGGCGGGCGGCTGCTGGGGAGGCGCTGCCATGCATGCTACCAGGTATACCAGCAGGTAGGCGCCACCCCTCCAGTACCCATCACTCGGGGCGACACTGCAGAACTGACCTGCCTGCAACCGGTGCTTGTGAAACGGCTGCCTTGAGGGACGATGGCACTATGGCTGATGGGTCCGCGCACAAGTAAGGTACTCGAGTGCAGTAGATAGGACAACCGTGTGCCCTACTGCTGCTTGCAGTAGTGGTGCCATAGCACCATGCATGTATGCCGCGCCGCTGAACACTTGCATATGTATATGCGTTGGCTTGGTTAACACCTCCGCACACATATTCTACATCCCTGTATGTCCAGTAACGTCGGGAGCGCCAAACCCGTGCCCAGCACGGTTACCGGGGGGGGGGCGGGGCGGGGTAAGGGGCTGGACAGACACAGCCCCAACAAACACGCTATGCATGGTACCCGGCCAGCTGCTGGCACTCGGTGCTGCAGCACCCGGCCCGCCTCAGCTGCCACCATCATGTACACCTCAAAGTCCAGGTCCTCGGCGGTCAGCCTCTCCCCGCCCATGACTGCTGCCAGCAGGCTTGATCCCACGGGGGCACGTTGGGGGTGCAAACACTTACTTCCGTCGTCCATGCTCCTTGCCAAGGGCAGTTCCCCTTCGCGCAGTAGTCCAGTAATCCTTGTTGTCGCAAGCCAATTCGTGGGAGCGAGTTAACATTCCCTGCTGACTGGGAAGGGGGGACATACAGGCGTGTGTCTGTTACGGGGTCCGTAGGGTGTATTGGGTCGTCGTAGTTGTGTCGGCCAGCGACTGTGACCCGTAGATTTGTCCAGTGTTTGCATGTATGATTGTATGCACGGGATACAGGAAACGCCTCAGGACGGTGGTATAGATTGTAGCCGCCACTATCATCAGAGAAGCTTCAACGGACATGGCACCTATATATCGCTATCCAAGGCAAATCACGCCAGCCAGCGCTTCGTTCATAGTTCAGCTGCTACAAGTAATAGTAAACTCACCTACACGCTAACTTGCGCCCACATAACGCTGACGAAGCACTGCCTCCTCGACAGCAGCTGGCGTCTGTCAGCGCGGGGACTCCCCGTTACGGCAGGCAGGGTCTGACCTACCCCGTCCCCGCAGGTGGGCAGTCACGGTGTAGTGCTGGATTACCGGCATGTCGGTTTTACCGGCAGAGCTGTCAGTTGCGTGAGATATTGAGTTAAACAGGATACGGTATGTTGGATTCCGCATGGCGTGTTGCCCGTGACCGGGTTGGCCAGGAGGACCCGGACGATGGGTGAATGGGTCGCTGTACCCTATGGTTTGCGCATTGGCGCCAATACTGCATTACAGAGTATATCTGTTCATATATGATTATGCCTCCACCTGCCAGGGGTATAAGGCAGTGTGTTGAGAAGACTGTTATCACTCCAGGGTGGCTCAGAACCCGACGCCTGGGTATGTATGGGCCCGAAGAGCGCATGGAACAGGCGCTCCTTGACTCGCTATCGCTCGTCGTGAAGAGGGCGCTGCGCTGTTACAAGGCACAAAGCCGTAGGATACGCTGTAAGACGAGTCCAGACCGCATGATACCGTCGAAGCTGGCAACCCGATAGGCCTCAGCAGCGCCATCGTCACTTGTCAGGGCTCCGGCATGGGTGTTTAGGATAGCTTCAGTTGGTATCTTGCGTGAGACAGCTGGTTGAAGCCGATCGATTGTTCGCATTTACGGAGCCGTGAGGAGTCGTCATCGCTACAGTTAGCGTGTGGAACCCAATATATCCCACTACCTGCTGTACCGAAACACAATAGTCAAGGAGCCCAGCGACCAGCTTCCGCTGGTGGGATGGGGGCCAGCTCATCGCGAAGATTGCCGTATCTGTCGAGGCGGCGATTGCATCAACGGCGGGAAGATCAGCAGCGAATGGGCCACTGGTCGCGTCGTCGTGCCACGCGGCGGTCCCGTGCCTGCTGAGTTCACCCCGGTGGTGTCCTTACCAGGCCAGTGACGCTTGCGTTGGAGCCTCCCCTTTAGCGTTCTCAGCCCCGGTCCTAGTGGCCGCGGCTCTGAGCCCCCGGTCGGCGTTCCGACGCCACGGGAAAGGTCAAGTTTGGTGTTGCGCGCGTGAAGTCACGGAGAACGCAATCTGGATCGCCCACGGCCCGCTTCCGCGCCGCGTTCGACTCGGTCGTCAGGCCAGCCGCTGCTGCCGGTCCTCGGTAACCCGGAGCAAGCGGTTGGGCATCAGCGGGTTGGGGCACGTCATCGGCAGGCAGATACGGGTTTAGGGCAACCGGGCGTGCACGAGGATCCGCTGTTCGGTGAAGACGGGCAGCAGAGTGGGGTACCCAACCCGCCACCACCATCACCGAGGGTTAGCAGTGGCATCCCACGTCCGCCGCAGCACGGCTCTACTGCGGCACGACGCGCGGCGGAATTACTAAGGCTTCGAAACGCGGGCGGTTCATTAGTCGGGAAGGATAACATGAGCGGGATTGATGGGAACGTGGGAGAGCAGCAGGGAGCAGCAGGTGCCGGTCCGTCCATTCCCGGTGGGCTGGGTGGAGCGCCACCGCCGTTGTTTGTCAGTGGCCCAGGTGGCGTTGTCGGCGGCAGGCGCTGCCGCGTTGCCAGGCGCCCAGGGGCCGGGCGAATGGCGCGCCGCCGCCGGCCGCTCCTACGCTC
>LSYV01000361.1:8041-18850 GCA_001584585.1 Gonium pectorale | reverse complement strand
CTCCCTGGACTCAAAACGTGACACGTGCTCCCCTCCCTGGACTCAAAACGTGACAGATTACGAGAGGGTTTACGCAGCCTCCCTGGAGGATTACCCCCGGGTTACGCTATCCAGGGCCACGGAGGCCACCGACAGATACAATCCAACTTGGAACCAATCTTGCAAATCAACATCAAACCACGAGATTCATTGCCGACAATGTTTACCTTATTGCAAAGGATATATTGCCTCGCCGTCGCATCGGCGCCGGCTCGGGAATCCAGCGAACCAACAAACCGTTCTTTTCGTAACGCTTTGGGGCGAAATGCATCATGTCTGTGCTTTTTATAGTCACAATATCAGTTCCTTACTCAAACATGTCCAAGTCATACCGTTGCCACCTCAATCGGAACGCACTGTTCAAGATTGCCTCGCACACGCTTTTGCCAAACACTATTGCGCTGCGTCATACACTATTATTGACCGGTCGAACATATATGTCCAGACGTTATCGACGCGCCGACACAATGGCACGCCACAGCGTGCCGGTCACCCCCGACACGTTCACGCGCGAGTAAGGCACCATCGATTGGGGCACATCCCGTTCCCGGTGTCCTCTTTTCCTGGTGTTACCATCCTTAGGGTTTTGGAGGACACCCTAGGGTTGCCATCCTTAGGGTGTCCTCCTGTTCCTTGGTCTTCAGGTACTGTGCTCCTTGCGCTCGTGTGCTGCCGCTGGCGGTATGGATGTAGTGGCCTGCGCTGAGTAGGACAGGCAGTCGCGGTGGTGCCCTTCACGGGTGGTTGTCCCTTCTGCTTCCTTTCCATCCTACCTGTCCTCCTATCTGTTGCCCTCGACCCGGCGCAAGTAAGGAAGCTTGGCAATGGCATATACCGCATGCAGGCATGAGTTCGAGGCCGACGAGATCGGGGTGCACCTGATGGCGCGGGCGGGGTTCAACCCCGGGAAGGCCATTCAGTTAATGGAGCGGGAGGCCATGGAGGAGGAGGAGTACCTGGCGGAGCTGCAGGAGAAGGCAAAGGTGCGAATAACGGTGTGTCTTTACTTGCTTTTTGTTTGAGCAAGCACGCCATTTGCATGGACACACGAAAGAGGCTACTGTGCGTAAACCTTCGCAAACTCCTGCTTGAAATGCAACTATCAGCAACTGCTTGCTTGTATGAAATGTCATGCGCGCCTGCAGCGAGGGGACGCTGACGCCGCAAGGGAGATAAATGAGCCCTGCACACTGCACCCGCCTCTTGTCTTGCATGGTCACCATGGCATTGCCCCATGCCCGCAGCGAGGGGACGTCGACGCCGCGAAGATCATTGAGAGCGCATACATTACACACCCGCCGACGCGACAGCGTGTGGAGCGGCTGCGGCAACACCTTCCGGCCGCCATGAAGGCGTATCGCGACTACCAGCAGCGGACTGCGACTGGCGCGTGATCCGTCAGGCGCTGTTGTGTGGCTGCGAAAGTGCACGAACACCTGACCGCCCGCCGGTGCAACGCACTGCCGCGGGTGGGTCGCTGGCGGTGCACAAAATCATCATGACCAGCAGCGCATGTAACTAGAACGGGATTGGTGCCCCACCCGCAGCAGGCCGTTACTTTTGGCGCGCGGCTGTGAGTACGCGTGCGCTTCGGGCGGGACTGCCGCCGCGCGGTTAAGCGAGGCGCACATGGCAGGGTCTCTCTAGCCGGTGATCCGCGTGCATGGGCTGTGCTGTAAGGCCACAGACCGATCAGCATGCAAGGAGGTGATGACTGCAACACCTCAATCTGCCCGTTTTGGTCGGTCTGGTTGCAGCGGGTGGCTTAAGGGCACTCCCCCAGGGACAGGAGAGGTGATGCACCTGCCATGCATGACAGGTTCGCGGTGCACGTACGATGTGTGGTGTGATAGGACAGCGTCGGAGGTGCGACGGTAAAGGAATGCTGCACGACTTGGCCGGATCGATAGAGGGGCCGGACAGCATCCGGTGGCCGCCGCGCGCGGCCAGTGCCGGTGCCCCATTTGTAGCAGTTTGTGGGTGTTCGGTGTGTCGTCGCTGCCAAAGAATATACAACTAAATGACGCTTCTGCAGTGGTAGTTTATGTACGTCACCGCTGAGTGCGATATTACTTCCCTGGCATCCTGCATCATGGAGGTTGATGCTGCTGGAATGGCCGGAAAGGCTGGCTCGAAGTTGCGTTTTCCACGGGTTCTGCGCTTACAGCAGTCAAGGGTGTTTACAAAGCTCTCGGATGTGGTCATTGCGCCTGCGTCATTCGAGGCTGCTGCACGGCAGTACGACTGGCAGGGGCGGCAGCGACGAGCTGGGCCGCCACCTGATAAGCCAGAGAGAAAGGCGTGGCTGTAACACTGGTCGGTAGGATACGGCAAAAGTACCTGGTCGGCGTAGGCTGGGGTATGAGGTGTTCATGTCATGTGCAATTACCGGCAACACCGCATCAGTGGCACTGGGATCACACACGGCCCAAACAACGACGGTCCAACACAGGCAGTACGGCCGCCGAGGAGCCCGCAGGCCCCGATACGCGCATCCCACCGGGCCTTGTTTGCAGCGGGTTTCGGCCTGGGACTAACGACGTAACGAGTGGGCAGGAAAAAGCGCCACGGGAGACCAGACCTTTCCCGCGTCCGAAGACCGGCCTAAAGAGAGACGCAACCTGTCTTCAATCAGACATAGGAGTCAGTATATTACCTCTAGTCGTCGCGTAGTCGCCGGCACGTCTGTATGCTGGCTGGTACACCCACCCATATCCTCGGGCCTCGGCCGTCCTTGCGGACCCAAAGCAGCCGCCAAGTGCGCACTGCCGGAATCCAAAGCTTGACGCGTCCTCTGTTTGAGCACGAATGTTTGCTCCCTGTACGACCAGCCGGCCCTGACCGTATCGTAGTTGCAAAGCTGTTGCGACCGTTAGCGGGGCTCGCCTCTGTCCCGCCCTGGGCTGGCGCACCACGCCGCCGCAACGAGGTCCCTTCCTAAGCTCCTCGAACAGCAACCTGTTCCTGGGGCCTATTCCTCTTCTCTCCTTGTCTCTTATCCAGCCGCCGCCGCAGCAGTGCTCAGCGCATGCGTACGGTGCCGTGCGAGGCTGTTGGCGGCAGTGGAGAGGGCGTCGTTGCGGGACACAGCCTGCGCTGCCTGGCTGCCGCACAGCTGCCAAGCCTGGTGCGGGCAAGCAACGTCATCTGTGTGTGGCGCTGGCAATGGGCAGGCGCGACCGCATCAGGAGGCGGGGTGGCCACCTGGTGGCAGTGCGCGCAGGCGCAGGGTGCCCGTGGGGTTTGGTGGCTGTCCTTTGGGTTGGGGTTGGGATGGGTCTTGGTGTTGGCGCTGGTTTCGAGGAGTTGTGCGCTCTGGCGTGTTTTGCAGCGCTGCTCCCCTTTTGGGACCGGTTCATTTAGTCGCTTGGTCGGGCAGTTTGCAGTGAGGGAAGGGGTTCGGATTTTGGCGCGTGGCACCGGTGTTATGTCCTGTTGAGAATGCTTGTCGTGGTCCGCTGTAGTAGGGCAGGTCTTTGGTGTTTCGCATCACGGGAGGGCCGTCTGCCCCTCCCGGTGTCAGCGCCGTCTCTCTCCTCCAACCCTGTAGCCTTTCCACTGAATGGAACCTCGTGCGGCGTGTTCGGTGCCGGTCAGCCGCTACGTGCTCTACATGCAACCAAACGCGCGTAGCGGTTGTTTCGGCCGGCCTAACTCCGCCTCCGGTGGCCTTGAGCTGAGATGTGCATCCATCTGCCTGCAACTCTTGGGCATCCAACGCAATCGCGTTTGTGAAGTACGCCCATCACGTTATTACGCGCTAAGAAGGAGACTCCAGAAGTTGGGACTTTGGGTGTGCCGCGCTGTCAATGATGGGATGTCATGCGTCAAGGTAGCCGGTGAACGCGTGCACCGCACAGCGTGCTCAGGGAAGGTAGCGGCACGGCCTGGCCGCCTTCGGCTGCTGTTTGGGAGAGGGACGAAACATGGTGGCCGGCTGGCCGCCGAGGGCGATTCGACCGATGCTCAACCTAATGCATTCATTTGGTCGTGCCGCGATCGCCATAGAATGGAAAGACGGTTCGCTTGGATTCTCTTGTTCCGAGATGTTGCGGCCGGTACGGTGGCACATGCCGTAAAGAGCCATTCATAGCAAGAAGTCCGGTGAATCGATCCCTCGTCACTCCCCCCCTCGTAACTCCACGGGAGCGGCCTGCCTACTACGGCTGGCACAGCCCCAGCACACGCTACGTGCATGTGATCAAGCTGGTGAAAAGACAGCACATTCGGCCAAAGCGGGCCGACGCTGCGTGCAGGGAAGGCCCCCTGATATCTCTGCGGTTCCGGCCAAACCGCCACCAGAATGCAGCACCGAACCGAAGGCACATAGCCCTCGCCCTCGCCAACGCGGCGCCTCCACTCCCCAAGGCGCGGGCATTGTGTGCAAGGGTGCGCACCGAGCATCACACCATTGCCGGCCCGCACCCTCTTTTGCGCTGCTCGGAACGTGGAGCTCTGGTTCGTGAACCGGGGCCTCTTCGGTGTGTGGCCCGAAACCAGCTCGGCCCGACGCCGGGGCCGGTTGCACAAAGGTTGTCCACCGAATGGAACAAGCGCAGGTGCAGGGCGCGGATTGCAACCGGGATCATGCATTGCCTCACGCGTAACAAAAGCATGACCTGCCTTAGTTCCCGGGAATGAGGGGCCTTCAGGAGTACTATCCATCAACGATTTGCACCGGCGCTGACCGGTCAACTCCCTGTACGACGGGGCCACTCAACTGCGCGGTTGATTCCCGCTCCGTAATCAAGCCGTTTCGTGCGCACTCAATGTGGTAATGTCGTACCGCCAGGCGTGCGATCTGGTTTCCACCGAATCCGCGCATTCATTCTTGCTCTGAGTGACTGATTTCTTAGACGTTGCGTTCCCACGCACGGGGTTTGCTTCGTTGGTTGAGGGCCATCCAATCTTGTCAAGGTGACTGTAGAGGTGTGTGTGGGGGGGGGGGTCGGTGATTCGGTGTGTGTGTGTGTGGCGGGGGGGGAGGATTGGTGAGCAGGCCTGTAGCCGGGTGGGGCAGAGCTATAGGCGCGGCTGACGCCATGAAAGGCTCGGTTGGTTGGAGACAGTGCTTGGCCGGCGAGGGCTGGGGGCTGGTGCTGGCTGCTTACTTCTGGACGCCCATCGCAAGATGGCTGACTGGCCCTCGCTGGGATATTGATTACGCATCCGGCTCTATCTGCCGCGTTCGGGGAGCAAGCGGGGGGGGGTCGTGCGTACACTCGTCACGATGTTGGTACAAATATAAACTCCGAATAGTTAGGACTCTGGGCGTGCGTGTCGCGCTGTCAACGGTGGGAATTGAGGCATCAGAGTAGCCGGCAAACCAGTTGTACCGAGCAGCTTGCTCAGGCAAGGCCCGGTGCGTACCGCAAGGCTATAGCAAGCTCGCCACGTGTGTTGCAGCAGAACCTCCGTGGACGGGGAACGGGCCAAGGAGACCGCCAACACACCCGCGGTTCTCACCCGCCGGGCGGAGCAAGGGGTTGCAAAAGCCAAGGCCGAAGCCATCAAGACTGATGCGGTTGCTTCTGGGTTGAGTCCTGGGAGCTGTGAGGGGGGCCGTGCATGGTGAGGCGGGGTCTGCACCGGTTTTGATGTAAGCGTACAGTGTGCGCGAGTAAGCAACATCAGGAATGCGGTACGCGCCCTGACGTTCGAACCACAACACTATAATTTAATTAATCTGGTGCTCATCTTGCAACGTCATGTATTCGCATGGGCTCACGGCCTTGCCCCAGGCGGTCGGTTGTAACTCCACCAGCCCCGCCATCCCGTGCCATGCACCGCTCCATTGCGTCAGACCCATCACGCCCAAGTCAAAGCCAGAGATTTATAAATTGGAATTTATGGTCAACATCATAGAAGTGGATGTTGCTAGCATTTCTGTCATGTCATGTCGCCGATCACAATGGAAAATGCTGGTCAACGTCAGTCAAACTGGCGGAAGTTGCAAGGTCACATCGTGAGCCCCGGTGCATTGGTATAAATCACATTTCATACACATTTGATTAAAATTGTGCGACACTGCCTTGCGTTGCCTCCCACGGCGATGAACACCGCTTCGCAACCGTCGCAGCCTGGTCGCAGCTGTCCTAACAGCACAGCAATGCTGCTCTTTGTGCTTTGATTGATGGCATAAAAATTTCATTACCCGTCTGGTGAGTGGCATGGCGTGCTAAAGCAGACCGACAGCACACCCGTGCGAGCTTGATCCCGCGCGGGTGTTTTGGACGTGCCCCCCCCCCCGTCCAACCCTACTGCAGGCCACAGGCCCCCACAGGTTGCAGAACCCACAAGCGACTATGAATCCACTAAGTTCAGCCTGGGCTCTGTCCCGTCTGGGCTGCTCCGGCGCAACGCTCCAACGCACGGCATCATCGGGAGCTCCCTGCGGGTCCAACTGGCTGTCACCGCATCTTTCGCAGCCATGCGCGGCGGCGGGTCCCGCGGCGGCGTCACAGCTCGACGGGCTGACGAGCTCGGCCAACCTCATCAATAGCCCGCTGTCAAAGAGCCTTTTTCCCAGCGTCTGCTCGTACGGCGGCAATGACAGCCCGCCCCTCTTATCAACCGGCGCCAGCACTGGGGTCGGGGCCCGCCCCGTGGCCCGCCCTGGCTTTGCGTCGTCGTCCTCGCTGCAGCCAGTACCGGTACGCTCCTGCACGAACGCAGCGGGCCGCGCCAGGGCCGCCGGCTCGTTGGCTCATGGCGGACAGCAGCACTGTCCCGGCGGAACGTCATCGGTCACACACTTAGTGTCCGCTGAGTGCCCAACCGCATGGAGTGCTTTGCGTTGCGTCATCACCGCCGGGGCTGTCGTGTGCGCTGTCCTGTACGCGTCAACTCTTGAAACCGTGCCGTACACCGGACGACTGCACAGCTGCCTCTTAGAGGGACTCTGTGCTGCCTGCGCTCGTGCATTCATTACCATCGAGGCCGCCGGGTCACAAAACGAGGTACGGTGTCGTACGCCACCGTTACTTGATGCCAGGTGGTTCAGTAGATTAATTTCAGACATTACGTGTCCCTCACGTATTCATTTATGACGCGCGTCTCTCACTCTGTTGTGCCAGCAACCGGTGGCCCACCCGCATCCAACGGACTGTTGATCATGAATCGGCTAGAGGGGGGACTACTGGCAATTAAACCGCTGAAGGAGGAAGTGCGCGTCCTTGGTGTGAGCGGCAATCCATCGTGCACATTTTCTTCTTCGCAGGGCGAAGCGAGCCAAGACCCACCTACATCAAAGGGGCCGATGGTCCTGAAGACGCCGAAAGAGACGGTACACGTCCTGGACGTAAGCAGCAACCCCCAGTCGCCAGATTGCCAAAAGGTGCATGGGATCTTTACCAAGATCGTCGCGGCGGCGGCGGACGGGGCGGGTGGCGGCAGCTATAAGCACATGAAGCGCTCTCCGCCACAAGCCTTCATCACTCCGGATCGACCGGTGTCATCCGCAGCCCTCGACGGCCGAGGCGGAAAGGTGGGACATGTATGCGGGCCGCCAAAAGTCTTCATCGCTGCAGCCCTGGGGACGCCCCGGTCAGCCTTCGACGGCCGGGGCTGGAGGGTGGGGCAGTTGGGAGATTCACTGATGGCATTGTTACTAAGTGGGTCGAATTTGGGAGCTGGAAGTTGGTTCGTTTGACCGGCTGGGCGATAGAATGGCTCGCAGTGCAGTTGGTTGAGAAATTTTCCAGCTTGCCTTGTACAGGTCCTCGTGTCAGCGCGGAGCGACCTGCACCTTCCGCCCGACGAGCTGGCCTTTGTCATCGGTCACGAGGTGGCGCACCTGCTGGCCAAGCACCACGTGAGTTGGACGGACGACAGAGTGTATGGCGGCAAGCGGGTACCACTCAGCACTAGGACCGGGCCCCAACGGGAATGCCCTATACCAGTATATATGTATGCCGTTGTTATGCGAAAGCTTGCTGTTAGGCTGTGTCGAAGCGTAGCTACCCGTACACCCGACGTTAAGACAGTAGCACACATCAAAACCACGTGGGCTAGGAGGCAGACACGCGTTCTGGCACACGGCGACTAACACACCACAACCCAACGTTAACGCCAACAGCAACTGTTACCACGTGCGTGGGAAAGCAACAAGAAGGAAAGGCAGGGCCACCACACACACGATCGGAGATGAAGCAACACGCTCCATATATATATATATAGTAGAAGGCAGTTTGCTTGACACTGACTCATTCCGCACCCCAACGCCGCCGTACAACCACTACAGCCATCCACGCCAAGGCACCTGACATTCCTGCCCTGCCATGTAGGGCTTCGATATGTGTCAAGAAAGCACCCGCAATCAGTACGACTGCAACAACACTATGTTTGAACATGTGTTATGAGGTTAACCTGGTAAACACACATAGCATACACCGCTTTTTGCCCATTGACCCTTGCGTTCCGTCCGCGGATACCCATATTGTCCCTTGCAGGTCGACAACTTACACGTCAGACTGTATGCGGATCCGCTGGTCTGGTTCGGCTGGCTAAAACGGAAAGCCGTTTCAAGCACACCGATTACCACCAACACGTTCCGGCGCGAGTGAGGCAACCCCAGGGCATCTCTAAATAGATAGGTTCCCTGCTGCTGACCGTGCTTGGACGAACATGGTATATATCCGGAACGCGTTTCCCTGCCTTCAGGCGGGAGTTCGAGGCGGACGAGATCGGGATGCACCTGATGGCGCGGGCGGGCTTCAACCCCGAGGCGGCCGTTCGGGCCATGGAGCGGGCGGCTAAGTCAGAGGAGCAGTACATGGCGGCGATGCGGGAGAGAGCGAAGGTATTGTGTGTCACAGTTATTCTCCTCGCAGTGATTTCCCGGTGGCAGGCGGGGTCCCCCAACGAGGTACTACGGTGTGTTGTGTTTCATGGCCATGCCACCACACTGTCAGACTGGCAGGGCATTGATGGTGCCTGGGCCGCATCTTTTCTATCCTGCTTTTTGTACCACGCCGGCTGCTGTAGGCTAATGACGGGGTCTATCTGCAACGTGTGCAACCGTGTACGTGTCGTGTTCGTCGCCATAACGCTGCCCATGCCTGCTGCTGGACCGCCACGCTGTGCCGCTAAAAGGGCCAAGTTGTATACGTACATGGGCTTCCATCAGCACATACACTATCTGGCCTTTAATCCATCTCATGCCCGCAGCGAGGGGACGTCGACGCCGCTAAGAAGATAGAGGGATTCAACACCACGCACCCGCCTGCGCGACAGCGGGTGGAGCGGCTGCGGCAGCACCTGCCGGCCGCCATGAAGGCCTACCGGGACTATCAGCAGCGGACCGCGGGCGCGTGAGCGGTCAGGCGCTGGCGCGCTGCTGCGGACATGCACGCGACACCTGCTGACCGCTGCCCGGAGCAACGCATCGCCGCGAGCGAGTGGAGACAGCCCAGCTCAGTTGTGCCGTACACTTGCGCACGCTGTGGCTTCACCGTAACGGGGAATGTCCCCGCCCCCACAGCAGGCCTTTCCACGGCCGGGCGGAAAACTCTGTGGCAGCTCTGACCACTGCGCCCACAAGTGCACTTGCGCCTCGCCAGGGCGGGGTCGTTCGTTGCCGCGCGCGTCCAGCCAGCGGACGAGGTGCGTAGTTCGGAGGCGCTATCTGACTGTACGACCGCTTGTACGGGTGTGCTGTGTACGGTCGTAGGACAGCAGGAACGCGTGCGTGCAACCGACCAGCAGGGCACGCTGCCGCCACCCTGCTGGTCGAGATCTGTGCGTGGCTGGGTGGCGGCGGCGGCTGCAGGGGGTGCATGGCAGTAGCCGTAGCCGTGGCCGCAGTGATGCACTTACCGTGCATGGATGAAGGGAGTCGGTGTGCGTACGGAGGCGCGGTGAGCGGTGGCTGGGGCGGAAGTGCGCAGCCCCGATGGCATGCCTCACCTTAAAGCGTGCTCTGTACTCGGCCCGCCTGTCGTGCAGCTGTTGCGGCCGGCGGGGCTTCCTGGCGCGCACGCGGGTCGGGCATGCCTCCGCTACCAGCCTACCACAATGAGCACCGACAGCTGGTCCGGGCTGGGCGGCACTACCGACGGCAGCGTGGGGCTGGGCGGCGCGAGCGCCGGCGGCGCCGGACTGGGCGGCATGACGGGCGACGGCGGTGCGGTGCTGCGTGGCGTGAGTGACGGCCGCGCATGTATGTATGAGCAGCACGGGATGTTGGTTGGTTGTGGGCCTGGGTGTGACACGCACGATGCCGCTTATGCATCAGTCGTGGCCGCTGGAGGCCATGGAGGTGCTGTCACACGCAAAGCATTCGGCCCCGTCCAGCGTTACGCGCGAATGCACGTGCCGGCAGCTGACACCTTCCGCCCTCGGGGCCTCCTGCTAAACCAGGGTTTGCACTTTCTGACGAACGTCACATGTCTTGCTCTGTACCCGCCGGCCCTATTGGAAACGTCGCGCCTTCGGGCGTGTAAGACCGTAGAGGCGGGCTCCCTCTTTCTCTGCAGATTTCTCTTTTTTCTGACAAATGTTGTATGAGAGCACGTCAGGGACTCCCACGGACACCCCCCCGTTCGGCTTCGGGGGTGAGTGGTGTGAGGTTTGGATGTGGTGGTTGCTGCATCGTGTTTACACAGCACAAAGCCAGTTACTTGTCTGGCGGATGCTGCTTGCCTTGGAGGGAGTAGTTGATGCCGGACCATTCATCTGAGTCCCGAGATGCTGGCTTGCCTGGGAGGGAGTTGGCCCTCGGACTATCTACTTTCAATCTACCCATGGCCACACAGGCTTTGACGGGTACCT
>LSYV01000359.1:0-10475 GCA_001584585.1 Gonium pectorale | reverse complement strand
GGNNGNNGTGAGGNGGCGGGGGNGGGGGCGGACCGGTGCCTGGCACTGTGTGGTTAGATGATGATGTTCGTGTGCGTACGTTCGTGTGTGTGTAAGTCCTCCGCGCACCGCATACGCATGCAGCAGTGCAGCACCAGCCCCCTCACACGCACACACCCCAGCCATCCACGCACATCCATACATGCCCGACTGTGCGTTGTGCCGTACATAGCTGTGCCGCGCACCGCTGCCGTACGGTGGTGGGCGCAGTGGGTGGGCGATCTACCAGTTGTTTGAGCTCCGCCCCCCCTCCATCCATGCTTGTGCGGGCGGGGGGGGGGCATCCAGGGGCGCCGCCACCAAGAAAGACCACATGCATGCGAGAGCGGGTACTGGTACGGGTACCGACCGCCGGGCTTGTGCGCCCAAGCAAGCAACGATGGGGGCGGGGGGCCAGGATCTCGTCAAGGCTTGACACCTGCAGGTAGAGCAGGTTCCGTACACCATTCTGCGCTGTCGTACAGTTCCAGCCGGGACCGCGACCGGTCTGTATGAAAGCATTCGTGGCTCGCGGGCGGCAGGTGTTGTATTGGCTGCGATGGTCGGTGGGCTGTGGTAATGATGGGCCGTGGTGATGGTGGGCCGTGGCTGAGCAGCAGGGAGGGAGGGGCATCTACACCCGCAGGCTCCACTCAAGGCGTACGTCCCATTGATCGGGCCATACCATCATCAACACACGCTTACGACACAGCACACACACACACACACAGGGCCGCCGCGCATGGCTGGGTGCACACCTACCTGGCAAGGGTGGGGCATGGGGCATGTCTATTGGGGTAATTGGGGAGACGTAAGGATGGATGGGTGCGCTCCCTTGGGCACGGCCCGCCACGTACGGCACCCACCGCCGGCCATTGATTGCCGGGCGGTCATGCTCAGAGCGGGTGCGACCGGCTGGCTGGCCTCATGACTGCCCCGCCCAGCAGCACGCCATAAATGAAGCAAGCATGCAAACACGGTAATAGTTACGGTTAGATGTGTACCTAGAGGGGCAACGGCCGGAGGCGGCCTGCTGGATGTTGCTGCCAGCAGTGGGACAAATATATAGCCCATCCATCGGGCACACACAAGCACACACATGGCGCACGCGTGCGGGGCGGGGCGGGGCGGGGCCGTGAAGCATACATGCATGTGTACATGCTTAGGCCGTGGTAGGTATGGGTGGCCAAAGGGCGTGCATGCAATGTCAGTCGGCGGTTTGGGAGTGTGACAAGGATAAGGGTGTGTGTGGCTGCGGGGGGGGGGGGGGTTTCAGCCGTACGTCGCACTCGTGGTGCGTGCCAAGTAGTAGGTCGTTACTGCTGTGCTCGAATGATCGCTCCATGTACGGACGCAGCAGTCGCAAACCCACCCCGAGCATGTATGCCCCCTTGCTTGCCACCAGGCAGGCGGGGGCGTGCGCTGCCGAGCGAGTTCCGTGTTCAAAGCGACCCGAATTCCGCCAATCAAGCACGTCCAACTGAATGGCATTTATTTCGATTTCTCTGCTGTCGCACCGCTTCGATGCCCCTCCCCCAGGCAGGCAGGCGGCATCCATCTGCGCGCATAACGCAGTGAGGTCCCCAAGAGCGCAAACCAACCGGGGCTTAATTGAGCCCTTTGCTCGGCTCTTCCGCCATGAGGTATGTGCCACTCCATGGTGACCTCCGGCCATCTGCCGCCAGGAACTTGAGCAGTCATGGCTGGCGAACAGCCAGTTTGTGCCTGTGTGGCAGGCGTGGGCGAAGCGGGGGGCGGAGAGTGAGGACGGGGCCGCTTGGGAACACACACTGGTTAAAGAGCGCACCTGGATGGAGCCGCACCAGCGACCCACACCGCATCGCACCGGCGCCCGTCCGTTCATATCATGGACCGCCGCCGATCCTCCGAGCCACCTCCTACCCTCCACCTATATCGGGCACCGTATCGTACATCCGGTTTACACGTACGCGTAGATAGCTTCATCACTGGGCCGGGTGGCGTACTCCGGGTGTGCGTGCGTGGCAGCCCTGCTGCCCGCCCGTCGGTGGGTGGTACGGACTGCGTGCATGCACCGACAAGCCCTCATCCGACTCATGCCTCCCTGGATGGATTAGGTGGATGGATGTATGGAGGCTGCCACATCCAACCTGCTGCCACCACCTCGTGTGCGGCGCCATGCACGCATCCTAATCTTATATCATATGCATGCATGGCCGCCCTCCCCCACCCCCTACCTCACCCTTCTCCATCCATCGCCGCCGCCGCCACCACCGTCGCCACATTATGGGCCGTACGTGTGGGATCGCGGGGACTATTAGGACTATTTGGGGGGGGGGGGCATCGTTTGGTCGATCGGGGCTTCGGTCAGGAG
Source organism: Gonium pectorale (assembly GCA_001584585.1). Classification (NCBI taxonomy): domain Eukaryota; kingdom Viridiplantae; phylum Chlorophyta; class Chlorophyceae; order Chlamydomonadales; family Volvocaceae; genus Gonium; species Gonium pectorale. Next base: position 8,104 of record LSYV01000359.1, on the reverse strand, counting down.
GCTTCGGGCGACGACGGGGGGTTACTGAGGGTGTAGGGTCGCCGTGAGCGGCCCGCCTCATCAGCAACTACCTGCTGGTCACTGGCTTGAATTGTAGGGGGTGGGATGCATGCGGGCGTGTTTGTGTGTGTGTGTGTGTGGGGGGGGGTGCGGCCATGTTGGCGCCTCGGTCGATCGATCGTTCGCACCTGCGCTGGGCTTGCCTTGCCTTAACTGGTAAGATAGACCGGCGGTGCCGTGGCATGCGCATGCCGCATGCATGTACGCCGGTGTGCAGCCATGGTGGTCAAGGGCGTGACTGGACGTGCTCCGCAATGATGGCACGCCCTGCGTACTTACTTGGCGCGTGGCACGTATAGCCGCCCCCCCCCTCCATTTCTGTCGTACCTAGCTACCTTGTGCATGCATGTTGACAAAGGGCGGGCGGGCTGTCCGCGTGTCCTGATGTATGAGGGGCGCAAAGCAAGCATGGCCAAGCACGGCCAAGCGCGGCCCCGACGATAACGATTGTGTGTACGTCCAAACATCCAGTTACTGCCACTCACAACTACTCTCGTGTGATAACGCATATATCACCTGATAGACATATCGGGCGAGCGAGCGAGGTGAGGCATGCACATGCTCCGTGCACGCGCATGTTTCTTCCGTACACGCACGTGCCCCTCTCTCCCCCCACATCGTTGTCGGGCCGCCCATGCCCTTCAGTCGCTCCTGACGCTGCAGTGGAGCCACAGTGGCAGTGACGTCGTGTTATTACCTGATGATGAGTGGGGTTCCGCCCTTCGACCGATCGGTGCAGCCCCCCCCCGCCCAGGTATCCCCCCCCCATGGTATCCCATGCCACTCCTGTATGTATGTGGCTCCCACCGCACCGCATGTTGGCAGCTGCAGGCACCCCCCCCCCACACCCCCCCCGGGAGCCACAGGGGCGTGCGTGCTCCCCTGGCAGCCAGCCAGCCAGCTGCAGCTGCCAGGTAGGCCCGATTGATTCCCCTCGCTCGCTCATAGCCCATAGCCCCACTCAGCACTCACTTGGGTGCGTGCATGCATGTAATCGCGCCCGAACCCTCTGGCGCCGTTGATCGCACGCAGTCATACCAGCGCTGCGTACCCACCCTACCAACGAGCGCGAGTAAGCGGGTTAAGTACGTGCTTAACCGACTGGAGCAAGCAGAGCGCGTACAGAAATTTAGCACGGCGGGTTTTGTGCACAGCTCTAGATTTTACGCGTCCTAACACCTTAGATTTGAAGGCCCCTGGGCTCGGTAAGTCAACTTCAGCAAAGCGGACTCGTGAAGTGCTGTCACGCCGTCTCGTGTGATTGACAGTCATTTACAGAGTAACAGGATGTGTTGTATGTGCGGCGGAGTATGGGGCTTGAAGGCTAGAGCTGAGCCTGATGCTGTCCTGGTTTGGCTGGTGTGAGTGTTTGCTGTGCACGATCTCGTACAATACCTGTGTATGTACAGTAGGCACTGGCCAGGCATTTAAGCGCCGTTTGCGCTGGTCGAGCTGTCGCTCGATCGACACGCTTGCTCTATCTAGCGGACACGCACGTGTGTCCTGAGGGCACTGTTAGGACCTGAGGGCCGCGGTGCAGAGCGAGCTTGTGTGAGTGAGTGCGACCTACCATCGCCATGTAGCCTGGAACACGGAACCGCGCCGTGTGTATGCGCCAACTGAGCACACTGCACTGCCCTCGCTAGTCGCTACAGCCATACATTACGATACAACAACAAACCCTCAACAGTGTCAGCTGCTGTCCGCCATAGGCACGTAACACGATACCGGTACGTCTACTACAGCGCTAGCATGACAGTGCTCATCAACCGGTGATAAGGCGGCGCAACCGCCTATGCAATGCTTGGCGCTGACCCCGTACCCGCAATAACCTTATATACCCATTCCATATCTTATAAACCTGCTTACTTACAACAGACTACTGAACTGCGCGGAGACTTTGATTTCACTTAACTGAGCTATGTGCACATCATTCTCAAGCACAGTGATGACCCATGGGTCGGCCTGCATTTCTGATTCAAATCCAGGATTGCATGAGCTCTGAATGCATTACGGCACGACTTCCAACATGCAGCCGTCCATTGCGGCAAGTTCCGTTCATGCCATGCCCGACTCTAGCTCCGACCTGCAGCTGCCAGGACCCGTGCCCCAAGTAAGCCAACTCGGGGGGCAACTAACTGCGTTGATTGGCAGGAAGTTAATGCACGTCCACTAGAGCCCCTCCTCACGCTCATACGTCAACAGTCAAAACTAGAAGCTACGTGAATTGCAAGGGAAATGGAATGCGATGGCCGCCCTACCTATCATCTACATAGTCTGGCTGCCTGACTGTCTATCTGCACGACTCTAACCATCCATCGAAGGCCATTCGTCGAATGAAGGCATCCACGCTCTCGCTCCACAATCTAGCGCCCCTAACAGGGCTCCATGTGTCCAGTGAAACGTGTGCCCGCACGTATCCCCGCAAGCGTAGCGAGTGGTTGTGTTCCCTAGTCCCCGACAGCTCTCGTGTCCGACTACCCCCCGCTTGCCACAAGGAGTTGTCGCATTTACTGCTCTACTCACGGGCTCTTCTCGCCACCTCCCGAGTCAATGCGCGGGCGCTTGGCGGCGGGCCGTTCTCCGTCCTCCTCCTGCTCCTCCTGTGGGGTGGATAATGTGTGGGGGCGGGGGCAGTCCTCACACGGCCCCTATTCACACATCGCGGTAGGTGAGGTCGTCGGGGGATGGGGGGCCTGACAGGTAGTCTGGGTGGCGGGAGGTGCATGCCATCGTTGCCCAATGTATGGGTGTCAGATGAGCTAGCTAGCTAGGCTGGGGCTGAGCCCTGATGGCCGCGCCGGAACCACAGCCTACCCCACGCCCGCCGCGGTGCTAAGCAGGAGCTTAGCGGAGGCCTCCGCTAAGCTCCCTAGGGTTGGGTAGAGGTGGGGGCTGCGGCAAGAAAGGTGGTGTTAAGAGGAGGAGGTGCCCTCCCCCGGCCAAAGCCCTACCCCCCGCCCCACCGCATTGCCCCCCCTACCTCCGCCGATGCCCAATCCCCACCACTACCCTCCTCTGCCCCCAACACCCCGCCATCACCCACCCTCGCCATTGCTCCCTCCCCCAACTAGTGGCCCCCAATGCCACGCCCCTCCAAGCAGGTTCCCCCATCCCCCCGCAAGAGCCCCCCCCTGCGTGCCCCATAATGCTCCCCTGCCGCCGCTGCCCACCGCCGCCCCTGTCAATCCCCCGCCGCCGCCGCCGCCATCCCAAGCATAACCTCTGCGTGCCGCCGCGACTTCACATCCGCTTATTCAAACCATTATATAGTCAGACTGGTTGATACATAATTCCGTCCGTGCAGCTTGCTTGTTCCTGCGGTTGTTTGACCCCCTGTCAGACTCCACGTACGACCCATCCAGCTCGCTCCCCATCCTCCCCTGCTCCCATACCACCGCCACCGAGCTGCCACCACCAACTGAGAACACCACTTTACCTACCGCAGTCGCCGCCCGGACCCACCTTGTTTGCCGTCTCCGTGTTGGCGCCCGCCTGCAGCAGCGCCCCAACGACCTCCACGTGTCCATTCTGGGCAGCCATGAGCAGAGGCGTCGCGCCGTCCTGCGGTCAAAAATTAACGACACAGACATCCCGATCGAGGTTGCGTTTGGGCGTTGGTTGGTGGTTGATGGCCAGGGGTTGCAGCAAGCATGTGGGTTCGGCTGGCAGTTGCTTGATGCGGAAACGTCCGGTCAGCTGGCGGCGCTTGTTTTGTTGTGGGTCAACGCGCTGCTGACTGAGGGTTGTCGTACGCTGGCTGTCATGTTGTCGTACGCTGGCTGTCATGTTGTCGTACGCGGGCTGTCAGGTGGGTGGTGGAGGGGCGGTTCAAGGGGTGGGCGGGTAGGTCGGGCGGGCAGGGGGCTGCAGGCATCTGCACCATCCTCAGACTTCCAGCAGCCCCTCCCGCACTCTCGGTCCGTACCGATGGTCACCTCTCTCTACCACTAACTAAAACATCAATTCCTGCCCTCGCCCCCTTCCTCGCCCCGCCCCCACCCCACCCCAGCGCCGATGTGCACGTATGTACTGCGCCGAGCCCCATGCTGGAAATAGGTGGAGGGGGGTTCGTACATGTACATACATCTGGTGTGGCGGGACGTACGGCAACATTGCACCAACGCAAGCTGGCTCCCCGAGCCCCTGCTGCCAAACACACGACCGGCACCAAGCTCCCACTTACAGCACCGCTGCCGTCACCACCCGGACCCACCTCCATTGCCGCCTCCTTGTTGGCGCCCGCCTGCAGCAGCTCCCGAACGACCTCCGCGTGTCCGTTGAGGGCAGCAATGTGAAGAGGCGTCGCGCCGTCCTGCAGTCATACATGAACGACACAGGCAGCCCGGGGGTGAGTTGGTCGTTGGTTGGTGGTTGACACGGCGCGGTTGCAGCGCACATGTGGGTGGTATTCGCAATTCGTCCATAGCCCCCCCCGGCTTTGACGGACGTGTAACCTGTCACCTGTAAACTGAACTATTGACACCACCCTCCAGGACCTGACACTTGCAGCGTCAATGTGCACGTATTGCGCAGAGCCCTATCTAGGGAGGGGTGGTGGCCTCTCTAGATAGGGCTCTGCCCTCCCCCGCCCGCCAAAGCCCCCCTCCCCCCACCCCCGCCAGCCCCACCTCCTCATATTGCCACCCGCCGTCGCTGCCCACCGCCGTCCTTGGCAATGCCCCGCCACCATCACTTACAAAACCGCTGAGTGCCGCCGCGGATTCACACACATTTTGAACACCGACTGAAACATTGATAAACATAATTCCGTCCGTGCAGCTTGCTTGTTCCGACGGTTATTTGACCGCCGGTCAGACTCCAGGTACATACGACCCAGCTGGCTACCCATCCGATCCTCCCCTGCTCCCAGACCAACGGCCCCAACCTCCAACTACCAACTGAGAACACCACCCTACCTATTACCATCGTCACCACCCGGGCGCACCTCCTTGGTTGCCGCCTCCGTGTTGGCGCCCGCCGTCAGCAGCGCCCCAACGACCTCCACGTGTCCGTTCTCGGCAGTGATGTGAAGAGGCGTCGCGCCGTTCTGCGGTCATCATGAACAATACAGACAACCCGGGGGTGAGTTGGGCGATGGTTGGTGGTTGACACGGGGTGGTTGCAGCGCACATGTGGGTAGAGCGGTTAGGGCGGGCAGGGGGCTGCAGGCATCTGCACCATCCCAAGCCTGCCAGCAGCCCCTCCCGCACTCTCGGTCCGTACCGATGGCCACCAATCCATCCCTGAAGCAATCCGCATTAGCAAACCGCATCCCCTCCCCGCTTCATCTTATGTCATTTGTAAAGCCGGCAGCTGGAGTTCGGGCAGCGCGGTTGCAAACACTCCTTGAAGCCCCCCCTCCCGGCCTTCACACACGCTGTAAGCTGACGACCGACCCCGACCGTCCTCAATCCATTATCGAAACCTCATCCAGAACCCGACACTCCTTGCGGCAACAACCCAAACCAAACCACCACACTAAGTACAATCCCTCCGCCGCCGCCACCGTCACCTCTCTCTACCACTAACTAAAACATCAATTCCTGCCCTCGCCCCCTTCCTCACCCCGCCCCACCCACCCACCCACCCACCCCCACCCCAGCGCCGATGTGCACGTATGTACTGCGCCGAGCCCCATGCTGGAAATAGGTGGAGGGGGGTTCGTACATGTACATACATCTGGTGTGGCGGGACGTACGGCAACATTGCACCAAGGCAAGCTGGCTCCCCGAGCCCCTGCTGCCAGACACACGACCGGCACCAAGCTCCCACTTACAGCACCGCTGCCGTCACCACCCGGACCCACCTCCATTGCCGCCTCCTTGTTGGCGCCCGCCTGCAGCAGCTCCCGAACGACCTCCGCGTGTCCGTTGAGGGCAGCAATGTGAAGAGGCGTCGCGCCGTCCTGCAGTCATCATGAATGATACAGGCCGCCCGAGAGTGAGTTGGTCGTTGGTTGGTGGTTGACACGGGGCGGTTGCAGCGCACATGTGGGTGGGGCGGACAAGGGGGGGGCTGCAGGCATCTGCACCATCCTCAGCCTGCCAGCAGCCCCTCCCGCACGCTCGGTCCGTACCGATGACCACCAATCCAACCCTGAAGCAAACCGCAGCAGCGTTTAGTGCAGGCTGGGTTTAGTGATGCCATAAGACGAGGCGGTGAGCGAGGGGATGCGGTTTAGGCTGGGATTCTGGGAAACGGAAGTGAACGGGCCCAACGGTCGAGCCGGAGCTGAGCGAACATGCAAGGCCCATGGCGACGTACTGTATATGTTCTGCAAATGCCCGTGTTGCGAGCAGCTACGGGAGCAAGTTGTGGATACCTTGGCTTTTAGGCCTATCTAGGGAGCCCTATCTAGGGAGGGGTGGTGGCCTCCCTAGATAGGGCTCTGCCCTCCCCCGCCCGCAAAAGCCCCCCTCCCCCCACCCCCGCCAACCCCACCTCCCCATATAACCGCCGTCACCACCATGGCGCACCTCCTTGGTTGCCGCCTCCATGTTGGCGCCCGCCTGCAGCAGAGCCCGTACGACCTCCACGTGGCTGTTGCTGGCAGCGATGTGAAGAGGCGTCGCACCGCCCTGCAGCCGTGAAAGATACGCCGCCCGAGGGTGTGTTGGGCAGCTGTTGATGGCTGATGACGAGGGGCGGTTGCAGCTCGCATGTAGATGCTGGCTCCCCATCCGTCCTACCCTGCTCCCAGACCACCGGCCCCACTACCGATTGTGAACACCACCCTTCCGCCATCGCCGCCTGGACCCACCTTGGTTGCCCCCACCTACCACCACCACCACCCTCCGGGAGGGAGGAATGGAAAGGTGTATGGTTACCATAATGTTACCCTGCCGCTGCTGCCCAACGCCGCCCTCGACAATGCCCCGCAACCATCACTTACATAACCGCTGAGTGCCGCCGCGGCTTCACACACATTTTAGACATCTAGGGAAAATGCTTCCTTGAAGATTGGAAAAGGGTGGAGCCCCGTGATACCGTACCGGGGATGAAGGGTGGACCGTTTATGTGTACCGCAGCGGACGCATGGGCAGGGGCAAACTGGTTTGACATGACCTGCACCGGCACGCACCCGCCCCAAGGTGTAGGGGAGCGAGACAGAGAGGCACAACCGTGTCAACCCGTCATGAACCCCAGTGATTTTTCTAAACGGGTACATTCGTTCGTTAGAGAAGCGCGCTTGGCTTGCTTGTGCGGGTTTAGTCCTAACTATGCCGGTTCCTGGCCAGCTGACCAGCCAATGGACGCATTGACCATCGTCAAATGCTAAGCAACGGCTATGTAATCCTACAAACACATAACAAATACTATTAGTATGAGACTGCACTAGCTGGTTAAGCCTGGGAGGGAGTTTGGTCTACGTGTGGGCGACCCAGCTGGCTCCCCATCCGTCCTCTAACTCCTGATCCCAGACCACCGGCCCCAACCTCCCACGCACTGCCCCATGTGACCACCGCACCACCCTTCCGCCGCCGCCTCCGACGCCCGGGCGCACCTTGATTGCCGCCTCCTTGTTGGCGCCCGCCTGCAGCAGCGCCACAACGACCTCCACGTGTCCGTTCGCAGTAGCAATGTGCAGTGGCGTTGCGCCCTTCTGCGATCATCATACACCCGCCCCCCCCCAGGGTGCGTAAATTGGGATCGTTGCGATCGTTGATGACGGACGAGGGGCGGTCGCCGTACTGTGCATGTGCAACCTACCGGCGGTTGATGCCGCCGTACGTGTATGCAGCTAGCATGTTGGCGGTTAGATGCTTGGTGACGATGCGGGCTCACTCCGGGGCATGGAGGGACGGGAGGGCATCCGCGCCCCCCCCCCCACACCACCCTCCAGGAGGGAGGGATGGAAAGGCGGATGGGTGGACGGGAAGATGCCGCCCACACTCCGTTGGGTGCGTGCCAGGAAGGTACGACGGCGCGGATCGCAATCGAATATCATGGTGGCCCTAGTTACAAGTCCGGCCAGCCAAGGCCGGCCAGCGGCTGTCCTCCTTCGCCACCAAGCCCGCCCCCCAGCCCGATGCAGGAGGTG
>LSYV01000358.1:0-16531 GCA_001584585.1 Gonium pectorale | reverse complement strand
ACGCCAACGAGGCGGCGGTGGCGGCGTCGGTCGGCCGCATTGGGGCCTATATCGACCGCCTCAGGCAGGCAGCCGAGGCGGCGGCCAAGGGAGGAGCGGCGGCGGCGGCGTCATGGCGTGGTGGCGGCGGCGACCGAGTAAATGAGCACACGGCGGCGCACATGCACGGCGTGGTGGGTTTCGGACCCCCGGGGTTTCCGTCCGGGGGGACTTGGGGCGGGCCCGAGGCAGGCATGGACGCCTTCGTATGCCGCGCGCGTCTATCGCGGCGCACAGGCCGGGGCGTTGGAGCTGTGGATGGGCGTCAGGTTATGCCAGCGGTTTCAGCGGCTGTCCTCGGCGGGAGGGTTGGGTGGTGGGTGGGTGGGCTGTCACGTGCGGGGCAGAGCAGGGCACGACAGATCGTACGGCAAGGTACGGCACGGCGGCACGCACCTCGCTTGCTCGCTTGCTCGCACCTCACAGCCACATGCCGCGCCCTGCGTCTTGCGTCTTGCGTCTTGGGTCCTGAGACGCCCGCACACCACCCCATCGCAATCCGGCCGCCAAACCCAACAACGGGCTGCTGCCTACGCTCGCTCCGCGGGCCCGCCCACCCGCCGACCACACCTGGCGGACCCCCGGCCGATCGAGCCCTTCCGGCCCGGTCGGATGAACTGGTCTCCAGCGTTGCGTCTTTGCGTCGCTTGACGCCGCCCCGCCGCCGGGTGGGAGGGGGGTGCAAGGATCAAAATGAGTGTTTTGCGGGGGACGGGGAGGAAGGGTGCTAGCCCCATCCACCAAGCCGTACTGCCGTACAGCACCGATCATGTGCGCACGGTCGCTCGCCAGCCGAGCGTAGGATTGACAGCCTTGGTTTAGCGCTGCTTCGCCACGCGCCGTGTGGGAACCATCGTGTTTCATCGTGTCATGGCAGGCGGCCCTCCGGCGCCCTCATGCCGCCCAGGGCGCGAAACCCCGCCCAGGGTGGCACCCCCTCCCTCCCCGGGCACCATTCCTCTAGGGAGAAAACGGCGCACTCGGCTGACGCCCCCCCCGGGACGCTCAGAACCCTCTCTGTCCCCGCTGCCCCTCGCTCGCTCGGCGGCCCCCACATCCCTCCCTCCTCCCCCCTCACAGGTTCTGATTCTGGCGGAGAAGCTCCACCGCGCCACCCGCGCCTTCGACCGCCTGCGCGCGGGCAGATACCAGGCGCTCGTGGAGCACAGGCCGCCGGGGGCCACGGTCCCCGCGGCGGGCTTGGGGCCGGGGCCGCACCCCTCCGCGGCATCGTCGTCGCGGGACGGAGGCGGCAGCCCTTGGGCGGCCCCCGGGCGACAGGTGAGGAGCCGGGGGGTAGCGAAACGGGTAGGGGAACGGGCCGGAAGGCGTGACGCCAAATCGCAAGTTAACGGCAGGTAATCCTGTGGCGGTCTCGGCGTATGTAGTTGTGGGCGACCTGTGCGAACGCGGCCGACGTGTCATCGCGACCAGCGTCCGGGGGTTACGGAGGTGGAGACGGTACGGATGGGGTATGGGAGGGCATAGCCGGGAGGGCGGGGGGGGGGGTTCACGGACAGCTGATAGCGCAGTCCGGCGGCAGGGGAGGGGCCTTGCGGAAGGGGCGGGGGCAGCGGCGACGTCGGCATCCCTTTTTGGCGGGGGACGGGGGGTGGGCGGAGGGCTGCACCAACCCAGGGTACGGCTGGAGCCCGGCGGCTGGCGAGGGGCTCTCGGGGCCTGAAGAAGGGGATGGGGAAGGCGGGAAGGCGGCAGGGGGGGGCGCGCAGGGCCGACGGGGGCCGGGGGCGAGGCGACGGGGTGGGGCGGGCGGGGCGGGGGAGGCGCAGCGCCCGCGTGGTGGCACCGAGGACGGCTCTGGGTTGGAGGTAGTTGAGAAGGCGGCTCGCGCCGGTGCCCGGCTGCCGAGGAGCAGCCGAGGAGCAGCCGAGGGGCTGCATTCGATGCGAGCCACGCGTACGAGGCAGTCGGGGTCCACGTTGGCGAGGTCAGGGTCCGACCACATCTCCAGCGCCTTGGCGGTGTCGTGAGACCCCGACCTCGCCAACAGCCCAGGAACCCCGCGGCCCAGGGTACTCCTCTCTCCCCACGCCACTGGGGCCGCTGGCATCTTTAGGTATGGGATCGCGGGCGTGGGGGCGGGATGCGCAGCGCTGCCCGGGTGGATCGAGTCCCTGCCGATTGGACCTGCGTAGCCAGGGGTCCCTCGTCTTTTGTTGACCGAACAACGCCCCGCCCCCATCTCCTCCCCACCCCTACTCGTCCCGCCGATTGGCGTTTTGATGCTGAGCAGGCCATCCGACAGTGGAAGAGGCGGGGAACTGCGGAGGGCTCATCTCGACCGCCACTATACTTGTCTCGCCCCCCTCGCCACGTCGGCCACTGCCTCTGCCCCTCTCTCTGTGCCCCTTCCAGGCCAACGGATACTAAAACGCGAAACGTGCAGGGCGGTGGCCCCGTCTCGACCGCGGCGGCTCTCGCGTTCTAAACCTCACCGGTTTCCTCCCCCCGCCCCCTCCCGCACGTCCGATGCTTCGTTGTAAACCAGGCAAACGGTAACAGCAGCGGTAACTGCAACGGCAACGGTGGAGGGCCCATCTCTACCGCCCGCGCCGCTGCCCTGGCTGCGGCCCGCAGCGGCTGGCAGCACCTGATCGGGGTCAGCAGCTCGGGCCCCAAGGGCCACGAGCACGACCCGGACCGGCAGCTGCCGGGGGCGCAGGCCGCCGCTGCGGGGGGCGCCGGCGGCGCAGGCGGCGGCGGGTGGCCGGTGCAGGTCCAGGAGGTGGAGACAGAGAACCGGGCGCTGCTGGTGGGTGGTAGGGAGGGGCCATGATGGGGTGGCGACATGATGGGCTGGGAGGGATTGTAGTGGTGGGTGGATGGGTGGGGGGAGTGGGCAGGCTGGGCGCTGCCGGTGAGTCGCACTAGGAACACTGGGGTGGGGGTGGGGGGCCGAGTGGCCCGGCGCGTGTTGCCGGCTCGTCCGAGCTTGACGGTGTGCTGTTGGGAGGGTGCCTGGGTCCCGGCGGGGGGTGAAGGTGGGACCTCGCCCGGCGCCTGGCGTGGAGCTGCGTCTCAAGGCGTGGTGGGCTGCTGGTGGCGAGACGAGGCGGCGAGATGGGAGGGGAGGAGCCGGGCGCGGGATGGGGGGCAGTTCCGCCGCCGGGCGGGGTTTTAGCCAGCTGGGAGTGGCATGGCCCGGAGCGCGCCGGCCGCCAGCCCACCCACGCAGCCCGGCTCCTTCACTTGGGGCTGCGTGGGCTGGCTGGCTGGCTGGCTGGCTGGCTGGGAGACGGCGGTTAGGGCGCGGGGGTAGAGGAGGGGGAGTGGAAGGTAAGCGAACAGACGGGCGTGCGGACGGAAGAGACAGCCTTGGAAGCTCCGCCGACGGCGTTTCGGCAGGCGCTCAGCGGGTACACGGGGTCCCACACGCGGAGGAAACACGGAACCGGGCTCTGCTGCCACCCCTTGGCGTTTGCCCCTCCGCGTGTGGGTTGGAGCGAAACGACGGGGCGCGGGGAGCTCCCCTGCGCAGCCTGGGCCCACTACTTCGCAGTATCGGTGCACGACTGTTGGATCACGGGCGGAGCGCGGGGTGCTGAGGCGAGGTGCCGCCGCGCTGCGGCGCATCCTGTGCCGGGTCCTGTTATGAATCTGCTTTTGGCGTTGCAGCCGGGGCGGGGGGTGCGGGGTGGGGTTGTGTGGGGTTGTGTGGGGTGGGGCCGCTGTCGCCGTGTGGTGTGCAGTCGCGGGTTCACTCGGGTGTGTGGGACGCGGCCTCCCGTGGCGAGCCTCACGGCCCTCCCCCGCCACGGCCGCCACTGCTTCTTATTATTAAGTATGCGCTTCGGTGTCCGCGACGCGACTCGTTTCGTGTCCATTCTTCATCATACCCCCCACCTCCCCCCCCCCCCAAACACGCCCACAAACCTCGAGCAACGGCGCTGCTCTGGTATGGAGGCGCCTTTGACACCATGCCCTACCCGTCCTCCTTCAGCTTCACCCGCCCTGGCTATCCCCAGCCCCCACCCTCCTTTGGCCCGCCCTGGCTAACCTCGCCCCCCCCATCCCCCTTGGCCCGCCCTCGGCTATCCCCCCCCCCCACCCACACACACACCCGGTTCAGGACGGCATGCGCCGTATGCCTCTCTGGTGAAAACGCCTTTCCCTGTTTCTGGCCCCCACCTCCTCCCACCCCGCCACTCATCCTCCCTGGCTCGCCGGCCGCAGGAGCGGCTGACGGCCACCCGTAACGCCGCTGTGGGCGTGGAGCGAGCGGTCCGCGACGTTGCGGCGCTCAACCAGATGTTCAGCTCCGCGGTGCTGGCGCAGGTACGTACCTTACGACGGAAGCAGTTTGTGTGTACGGCAGTGATCTGCATTTGCCCGTCTTCGGCGGGTGGCAAGCGCTATTGGGGTTGGAAATTCGGGGCTGGGAATGGGGTTTCGAAGGCACTGGCCTCCAGATGCAGTCGCCCGTCCGGTGGCCAAGCCAGTCGGACCTTAGGTCCCGAGGTCCGGCCCCGGAGGGTGCCGGCGAGCCGAAAGGCAGGCAGCCGCCCGGGATGGGTTGGGCTCTCGAGCACCTACACGGAGTGGGGAAGGGGCGGAGGGTCTGGGCCTGCAATGCCCGTACCCGCCCCAGCGCAGCGGTCCGCATGGACGGGGCGGTTGGTGGTTGGCGCGTTTGGCGATTGGCCGTTGGTGGGCCCTCTAGAGCCGGGAGGGACGGGACCGGGCCCGGGGCCGGGGGAGCAGCGGACGTGAGACGAACATACACGCGGGACTCTTCGCGCCCGCGTACATGTGCATCCCACTCGTCCCTGTACCGTACCGTACGGCATGGTGTGTGCTGTATGCCGTACAATGCCGTACCTTCCGCCGCCCTTCCTGCTGCCCCGCATGCCAACCCCGGCACAGCACAACAACGCAAGCATATGACCCCGCCGCGTCCACCAACCCACCCACCTTGCATGCCAAGACAGCCCGGCACATCACATCGCAAACACCCAACCCTGTTACCCCGCGCCCACTTGCCAGCCCATCCACCCGCCCGTTCACCCACCCGCCCGCCCGCCCGCCGGCGCTCCCGAAACCAAGGCCGAGACCATCGAGGGCATCTACATGGCGGCCGTGGAGGCGACGCATAACATAACCGCCGGCAACGAATCGCTGCGCAAGACGGTTGACGTCAACCGCTCAACCACCCGCTACGTTCTGGTGCTGCTGCTGGTGGCGACGCTTAGCCTGCTGTTCTTTGACTGGTTCAACAGTTAGCGAAGCGACGGTCGCCTCTGAGAGTCGCCTAATACCGACCGCTGACGGCCGCTGCTCAACGGTCGCCAACGGCCGCCGAGGGAGGGGCTGCTGGTCGTGTCGTACATTTGACTGCCTTCCATCCTGCTTGCTGTACGACGAGGCCCCGCGTCGGCGGGTCCCTCTGCTTCGCGCACAGCCGAGTACAGAGCGGCTTGCTCCCAGCAGATTACTGACGTCCGGAGGGGGGGGGGGTCCTGCGTGCGCTCTCCTGCCGTCACAGATGGCTTACGTCTGACTTTGTTGTCGATATGCGGTTGGGGCGACTGGGGCAGCTAGCTGCTGCTGTTGCAAGGACGGATGGGCGGGGACGGCTTGCTGCTGGCCGCCCCTCTGCCCTCGTCCATGGCCCTCCCGCCTTTGACGGACGTGTAACCTGTAACCTGTTACTCTGCCCTCTGACAATATGCCGGATATCAGCTATCTGTGCATGATTCCCATCAGTTGCTCGAACTCAGTTTGTGGCCTTGTGGCTATCTATCCGATTGCCAGTCATGCCGCGGGTAGGATCCCTGATGGTTACATGGGGGGGGCCTCGTGCTCGTCGGCAGGCAGCCGGATGCTCCTGCGACCTCTCGCGATAATGGCCTACAAGGATCTGTCTGATAAGCACTCCCTTGTCATCGCAGGAGTGCGCCCGCGTGCGGGAGCCAGCCGCGGGCGGGAGCCAGCCAGCCCGGCGTTGCGACGTCAGGGTGGGGCGCGGGGAAGGGGGGCTGCGTGCGTGCCTGCGTGCCGGCTTGGTTGGTTTAGCGGCGGCGGTACGCCCTACCCGCGCATGGTACGCACGCGGCCGTCCCCAATTCGTTCTCGTCAGCACACGAGCTCGGGTACTCGCAACACGACGATGCGACCCGCATGCGCAACCGAGCGACATCCACCCCGCCGAAACGTGGAACGCACGTGTACGTCACATTATACCGGCGAGCAATCCGCCGCATGTGCGTCCTAGCGAAACCCGAAACGTGAATTGGCACGCAGTACGGGTATCAGGGTACGAGCGAGCCGACCCGCGGTTCGGTCGGACGCTGGGCCGTCCATCGGCCTGGGGCCCGGCTCTCGCGGAACGGCATGACTGCCGCCGCTCCGTCCTGCTGTCTCTCACGCAACCAACCGTATGAGGTCGTCCCTCCCCCCCGTCGTAGTCCGGCTGCGGCCCCCCCGCCCCCGCCGCCCTGCACCACCCTCGCCCGCCACGCCTTCGTCGCCGTCTCCATCGCGGCACTGCTCGTGGCACTGCTCCTGCTGGAGGCCACCGCAGCCGGCGGGCCGCCGGCTGCGGCGCTGCTGCCACCACCAGCGCACCCCCCAGGCCCCCGCCGCGACGGCGAGCGCCGCCGCGACGCCCAGCAGGCCCCCCTCGGCGCGCGCACCCCGGAGGGCAGTTCGCCGCATCTCCCGCTCCATCCACAGCCGCAGGTCGCACTCGCGGAGGTCCATCTCCAGCCGCATTCGCTCCACGGTGGCCGCGGCCGCGTCGCAGCGCGCGGCCTGCAGGTCGCGCTCCGCCTGCTCCAGCCTGCGCCGCGTCGACTGCCGGCCGCCCATGCGATAGCTACGTGTTGATTTGTGTGCGTCTACGCGTAATGTCGCTTGCTTGATGCTACGCTGTTGTTATTGTTCTGGCGAGGACGAATAAGACCCCGAGAGAGAGAGAGTCGATTGGGCAAGTGCGACGTCTTGATTGGGTACTTCGCTGTGTTTCTACTGGCTCGAGCTCCGTGCTTGATTGGCAACGGTACCGGTAACGGAAGGCCGAGCAGCAGCATTGGACCGAGGCCGTACATCCAAGCCAAGTGCAGTGCTAGCCACCTATCGTCAATCCAGGTTAATCCACCCCGGCTGCGTGCTGGTGATAGATCGCCGCTCGTTGAGTTGGTGCACCACGCAGCAGAACACAGCGCAAGCAACACCG
Organism: Gonium pectorale; assembly: GCA_001584585.1. NCBI lineage: Eukaryota > Viridiplantae > Chlorophyta > Chlorophyceae > Chlamydomonadales > Volvocaceae > Gonium > Gonium pectorale. The sequence goes on along the minus strand of LSYV01000358.1, from coordinate 9,297 downwards.
AGCCGAGTAAGGTTTGTGAACGGCGGTCGCCCTGGCGACTTAACATCAAGAAAGCCAGCGACGCATGCGGGGCTCGTTCAGCGCCCAAGGCACACCAAGACCAGGGTGGACGTTGACCCGGGTGACCCGTGGGTCGCTCATCGTGGGCATGCACGCTCCGGCATTTGGTTGATCGTCCTTGCTCTGCCGCTGCCCACCTCAAATGAAGATGCCGTATATATATGTGCATGTACGCAGGCCAGCCACATCTTCCCCGCCTTTGTTCGGACGCGCGCGGGAGGCAAGGGGGGAAGGGGGGCCTGGCCACTGATGAGGCTGGCAAGGGGGCGCGCCACTCCCTAAGCTCACCGGCATATAGGTAGCTAGGATACAGCGCTACCCGACAGTTGCAGCGCGCCGGCGGGCGATCCTGTTTCAACAACCTCGCCTAGACACATATCCCCTTAACGACCTCGCCTTCCTCGCCAGGGATCCTGGCCTCGTTGCCTTCATAGCCAGGGATCCTGACCTCCTCGCCCTCATCGCACGCACCGCCGCTGGGAGCCATCCAGCCCGCGCATCTAGCAGGGCCGACGTCGCATCGTCAGTTACGGTACGCCATCGTCGGCAGACGGATCAGCCTAAGTCGTCCACTGAGAAAGCAACCCCAGAAGATGCTGCTGCTGTTGATTTGCTATCCGGCCTGCGCCCACTTCGGCGCTTTAGCGGCGCGGTCGAAATCGTGGCCAAACCGCCCCGCCGTGCCGGGCCGCCCGCGCTCCCGGGACGTCGTGCCCGCGTCCAGGTTTTCATGCCGGATCCATACGCAGTTGAGTATGTCTTGTTGCGTGTTGGTTGCGGCCAACAGACGGGTCAAGCAGAGCGGGTCTGCAAGTGCCTAGGACGCACTTCAGACAAGAAGTAAAACGAGTAAACGCTGTTTTGCTGAACCTCCTGAATCGTCCAGTTCTGCAGTTCGACCGGTTGCTTCGTCGGCTGTCAATTCGGCACTTGCGCGCTTTTGCATTTTTACCCCAAATGTTCAGCTGGCACTACAACCAGCCATACATGCTTCATGTCAAACCCTGAACCCCCACTGCAGTGTCAGACCCAGGGGTGCAACAGTCCGGTCGCAAAGGGTCGCGGCTGCATCGCTACATTTTCGAGAAAATATATGACATACTATGGTATTTTATCGACCCTGTGCTGCCGCCGCGTCTTGGCACCCATAGGCTCTTCGCACCCTACGGCACTGGGAGAGTGGGACTATGAAAAGTGCACTATTGCACTGTGCAGCATTTGGAGGGCCCATGCAGGAAGGGAGCACTACAGAAATTGCGTGAAGGCTGCGGAAAAAGGAGCACCCCGCTGCGTGCGCCTCGCGACCAGCCATCTCCACAGGCTGAAAGAGTCAAGTCTGACCTAATTTTTCACGAGTCTCGTGTGAGAGCAAACTTATGCGGGGGGAAAAACAAACTTATACTTGCATACTGGACGAGCAGGACGGCATGCATTTAATCCAAAGGACTGGGGTAAACGGACCCTTCTTTGCATGGGGGTCACTCGTTACGTCCGTGCCAAATCGATCGGACTTTTGCTCGCAAGTGCTCGCACCAAAGCTACCAGCAGCCTTGAAAGATAACTGTGAGTGGGGTAGATAGCTTGCATGCGTTAAAAGTAACATGACCGGCTCCTCGTTTTCGAGCGAACTTGCCGAAACCTGTTCGAGTGCAGCAGCAGTCGGTTGGCCTGCCTGTAAAACTGAGGAACCACCAGGAAGCCACAACGAAGGCTGCAACTTCATCTACTTTACAAGCATGAAGTAAGCAGAACGGTGCGGTGGGAGCGCCCACCGATTCTCACTCTCGCTGATTCGGTTAGTCGAAACATGTTAGTTGAGTCCGTTAGCCGTCGTAAATGTAGAAAACATGTTGCATCCATGTTTTTATCTTTCAGGAAGCAATATGACAGCTATGCGGACCAGCAGCTGCCGCTGCAGCTGCGGAAATAGCACCGCCGCTTCCCACTGCTGCAGTATGGTCCTGCAACGCTGGTTTATCGCGGTGCTGTTCCTCTTATCGAATGTGCAAGTCGGCCTTGGGGCAATTGACTACTCCGAGGTTTTGGGGCTCAGCGTCAGGTGCGAGAGATTTACGGGAACATGCCGGCTCGTGTTTTGTCTGAACCTGCGCGCGCGCCCGCTGCAGCTGTGCGTGCGATCGGCTTGTCATGTATGGCGAACACAAGTTGTACTGCGTTTGTTTTCCAGTCCTCGCCGTTACATCGCGTGCGCCGCTCATGGCGTGGGCCAGCTCAGCAGCAACAGCGCCTGCTGCAACACTTACGCCAATGCTGCTAGCTATTGCTGGCAAGCCGTGTCTCCTGCGTTTATATACATAACTCTTGTCACTCCGCCGTTTCCCCATCCGCACCGCCCGCCGGGCACGCCCCGCCTGCAGGTTTTATGAAGCCCAAGCCTCGGGCCCAGTTGCCCAAGCGAGCCCCCACGATGAGCTTGCCTTGAACACCCGCGTCCCCTGGCGCCAAGGCAGCCACTTGCTGGACGGAGCGGCAGACGGCTTTGATGCGGCAGGAGGCTGGTACACAGACGGAGGTACGTAGGCGTCTTTCCTTTTTTCATAACAGATTCAATTGCAGCAATTGAATACACGCGACCCTTCTAAGCTGCTACATACGAGAATGGTGAAATCACGTTTGGAAGGCAGGTGGTGTGACTGCGGACGACGGAGCCGCCATCCAGCTAATCCAGCTTCCGGCGGACAACGTACATACGCAACGCAGCGCAACGCTCCCACATACATGCATGCGCTCGCTTGCGTATGTATGTTCGTCTTGCCGCCGCCGAGCTGCTAGCTGTGCATGCACAAGCAAGCTCGGTCGGTAAGGATCGCCGATCGCCATGTCGGACTGCTGCGCGCGCACGTACGCGCGTTCCATTGTTTTGTTGCGCCTCACTCGTTCGCCCGCTCGTTCCTTGCCGGCGGCATACATGCAGGGCATCTCAAGTCAACGCACACAATCGGCGTGTCAGCGTCACTGCTGGCTCACGGAGCGCTGCTGTGGGAGGACGCCCTCCGCGACGCGGGAGAGTGGGACGCGCTGGTGCGCAACGTGGCGTGGGCGGCGGACTACTTGCTCAGGTGCACAGCGGCGTCGTCTCCCAGTGCTGCTGGCGGCGGCGGCAAGGTGGTGGCGCAGGTGAGTGCACTCGCGTTTGCGTGCGTTCGTACCGTGCGTGAGAGGTAGGTTGGGTGGCTCCGCTAGCTCCGCCGGCTGCTTGCGTGGATGGGCGGCTCGGCAGGTTGCCACGTCGGCGGGTTCCATGGTGGGCAACATAGTGCACTCAGTAGTCTCCTCACCACCGTCGTCCCGCGGTCGGGACCCAGCAGCGGAGAAGTCCTGCTGCTGTCTAATCTGCATGCAATATCATCACTGCAGTTGAAGCCGTCGCGGGTGCGGCCGCCTCTAATTACCTCCAGGCGTGCACCGCCCACTCACAAAGAATCAACTGTATGTACCCGTCATCAAAGCCTGGCGTGGCTTTGATGACGGGTAGGGTATCTGTAAGGCGTTAGATTGTAAATTGATAGTAGTCCGAGGGCCAAGTCCCTCCCAGGCAAGCCAGCGTCTCAGGACTCAGGTTTGTGCGGTAGGAGCGTTAACGCGCGCCTTACAGCCGCACACTAACCACGCACCCTGACACCTCTGCAGATCGGCGATCATTTCACCGAAGACGGCTACTGGGGGCCGCCCGAGGCCCAGCAGGAGAGCCTGTGGCGTCCCACCTGGACCATCCTGCCGAGTGACGGAGATGGGGCCGACGTGATTGCAGAGGTTGGTAGGATGTATAGGCAGCAGGCGATCGTGTACGTGTCGTACGCTACATGCCGGGATGACTAATGGGCTCCATTATTCCCGCAGCCGTGCGGAAGGCTGTTGGGCAGTATCATGTATGTGTATGTGCCCCGCCGCCCGGACACAGATGATCGGGCTCGCCCGCTGGGTTTATTGCCTCCATCATTGCGATTCGTTGATTGATCGGGGTTTGTTTCTCAAGGGATGGACCTCGCTCGCCTGCCCGCCCCCGCCCGTACGCACCAGGCGTATGCGGGCATCGTGGCGGCCGCGCTGCTCGTCAAGCGACCGGGCGCCTTCCAGAACGCCACCCGGTCGGCCGAGATGCTGCGAGCGGCCGAGGGCTTGTGGTCCACGGTGCTGCTGCAGGGCTCTGTGTAAGTAACTCTGTGCTCGTTCATACGGTCCCGCCACACGTACGTATCCTACGTACCGGTGGCGAGTCGCATTTGCTTTGGACGTGCCATACCATACCGCTGAGCCGTTGCATTTATGGGTCGTAAATCTGTACATTCGTGGGTCGCGAATGTGCCGGATGTATGGGTCCGCCGTACGGCGGTCTGATCCAACGCCACATGGAAGGGCTGCCCGACGTTTCCTCCGACAGGAAAGATGGACAGAGAGCCAGCCGTGAGCATGCGTGTGTGTGCGTGCAACTTGTGCGGCGGCGGGTGGACCGGCTTAATTGTCGGTTGCGTTGCCTTGCTGGTTTCCTCCGTCCTCAGGTGGCAAGTGCCCGAGGGCAACACCACCGTCCTGAGCCGCTCCTGGACGGACGACGTCGCGTGGGCTGCGGCCTGGCGGTGCAGGTGCGGCGTGCGTGGTGCACATTCAACACGCCCCAACTTTTCCACCTGTGAAGATAAGGACGACCAACCCAAGCCGCCGGATTTCTGATGAGCGCGCATGTAACGAAAACAATGTAGTAGCTCCCGGGCGGACCGGCCCAGTACGTGTATATATCGGCCCCGTGCCCCCGTGTCTTGCCCCGTACAACCGGGCCGCCTGACCGCCTGCATGCGCTCAGGTCGCAAGTCGACGCCGGCGGATCCGTCGACACGTCTCCAGCGTGCACCGCCGACTTCTGGGACGACCTGGGCCCCGCGGAGGGCTACCTCAACGTTGACAACATGCACGCGGCCGCGACGGCGCTGATGCTCGAGCTGCGGGTCGGCGGCTCGCCGTACGCCAGCAAGTTTGCTGACCACCTCACCGCCCGCTACCTCGACACGTGCGTGCGGGCGGTCCGTCAGTCGCGCGGGCGGTCGTGTATCGTACACGACCACGAGATCGCTTGACTGGGGGCGCCTAGCAGCCCTGCCTGGGCTTACTCCCGGCGTCTATCAGCCGTGTGATTCCCTCACAAGAGTTCGCTGCACTGCGCTGCGCCGTGCTGCTTGTAGTCCCTTGTGCGCGCGTGCAGGCCCGAAAGGCTGCCTGCCTGGTGCGGTGACCCAGCCGTGGGACTTGTGGCGGCGCAGCCGGCCCAAGTTTTGATCTGTTCACCCTCCCCTGCCTGCGACGCCTTGCCCACCGCTCCGTGGGCGCGTACGTACGCAGGTGGACGCGGCCCGATCTCCCGACCTGCGATCCCTGCGCGCCGTCCAACGGCCTCTGCAAGACCAAGGGCGGCTTTGTGCTCATGGACGGACCCGGCGTCGCCCACTTCACAGGTGCGTGTCGTGCGGCTGTTAATGTGCCCGCTCACCCTGCTGACGGTCCTGGCCGGCACAAAGGTATGCGCAGCACAGCGAACCATTCACCACAACTTCATGTATGCAGTCACGTCTGTAATGCGATCGAAGCGAGGTGCATGTCCTTGACGGCTTGTAGTAGTCTCGACTAACTGCCGCGACTACCCGCCGTCTTTCTCTCATCAGATCTGCACTGTTCATCGATGCAACGGTCATAAAACCCCTGTTGACTGCTGAGACCCTTCGCCAGCGTACGTGTGCACATCATTTTGAACGTGCACCGCCATTGGCCTAACTGGCCCCGCCGCCCTCCCCGAAAATACGTTACATACGTTCCACGCGCTCCTGCCTTCGCAGCCAATATCGCACTCTTGGCGCTGGCCGCGGCGAAGAGCGCCGATGCGGCGTCGGAGCCCACGCGGCGGGGCTGGGCGTGCTGGGCGAAGGGGCAGCTCGACTACCTCCTGGGCGACAACCCGTCATCCCGCGCCTACGTCACCGGCCTGGACCTCCTCAACGGGTAATAAGGACGGACCTGTGCATTACACATGTGCCGATTGTGGTGTGTCTGCGTATGTAAGTGTCGTACTGGTTCGTACGCGCCGTCAGGGAGACGAGCCCATGTGGCGCTCGTGGTCGTCGTGGCGCACGTGCTTCTAGCTAGTGCTTCTGCCATGCTGTCCATCAGCAGCGATGAGGCGCCCTTGAGGCGCTACGCACCACGCGTAGACCATGTAGACCATAGCGTTTCCACCCGCCCACGGCTACGGTTCCATCCGGGGCGACACTAGCGACACCTGGTTCCGTTGCCTTAGCGCCCGCCCACCCTTACCGCCCGCTCGCTCGTTCTATAGCGGTAAGGCAGGTGCAGGAGCGGGAGGCGGACAGCCATCTGCCTGCCGCTCCCTGCTGGCCGCGTGTGATGGGCACATCCTCCCATCCCTCCCTCCATCAGCAGGCACGATGGCTCGATCACATTCCCCTCCCCTCCCGGCCCCCCTCTAGATCCCATCCACCGCACCCGCGCTGGATGGACCCACTACATCTATCCCATCCTCCCATCCGTCCCTCCATCCACCAGGTACGACGGTTCGGTCACGTTCCCCAAGAACCCCCGCCACCGCGGCAGCAGCTGCCGCGGACCCGGCCAGCCGTGCGCCGCGCCGGGCGAGGACAACCCCAACACGCTGCCCGGGGCTCTGGTGGGCGGCCCGCGCCGGGACGACTCGTTCGTCGACAGCCGCGACGCGGACGGCTACGACACACGCGTGTCCATCGACTTCAACGCCGGCTTTGCCGCAGCGCTGATGGTGAGGCAGTCAGGCGCGGCGCTGCGATAGTGTGCTCGCTCGTCCGACGGTCGATCGTGTACCGACGAAAATACCTACCGTACGTTTTCACCTGCCTTCAAACACATCAACTTCTGTGCATACACGCTCGCTCGTGCGCATCTATCGCATGCGATACAGCGCCTTCATTCTTCAGGCATCATATCACCCGGCGGTGCAGGAGGCCCTGAGGGAAAGAGAGAGCGCGATGCAAGGCATGTATCCGCTTGCTTGATGCATGTGTGCGTGCTCCCAGATAGAGCAGGCGCTGCAGCTGATGCGTTAACTAACGGAGCCTGGGCAGTTGCCGGCTCCGCACTAGACAGCGCACATATATCCACACACACACACAGCTACCGCTGCGTGCGTGCGCGACGCCGCGCGTGCGCCTACAGACCTGCTGCCTGCCGCGCTTGCCTGCTTGCAGGGCTTGTCGGCGCTGGACAAGCACCTGGCTTCCAGCGGAACCAGCTGGGGGGCGTATTGCAGCGGAGAAGGTGGGTAGGATGGCGGGGCGACACTCAACATACAACGGACGCATGGATGGATTGTGCTTGCTATTGTAATGGAATGTCTACGCGCATGAAAGCCCTGGCGAGCGAGCAATCCTACACTTACTTCCGGCCTTTACATGCGCCCATCGTCTCCGATCCATACCATCCGACGTTGCATCCTTTTTTGGCTCGTTGTGGAAAATACAGGTGGGGCGCCATCACCGTCACCTCCGCCTCAACAGGAAACGCCATCGCCGCCGTCACCCTCGCCTCAACAAGAAACACCATCGCCGCCATCACCCTCGCCGGCTCCTCCGTCCCCCCTGCAGCTGGTGCCCTATCCTCCGTCGCCCTCGCCGGAGCCGCCCTCTCCTGCGCCTCCCTCGCCCCGGCCCCCCTCTCCCTCCTACAGCGACCGCTTCTGCGTGGGCTCTGTCCTGCGCAGCGGCGCCTACCCCGACCGCATCGCCGTGGGCCAGTACCAGCTGATCATGAAGTCGGACGGCAACCTGGTCCTGGCTTACTTGGGCGTTATCACGTACTGGAGCAGCGAGACGGCGGGCCTGACCACCCCCGCTGACGGCCCCTTCGACCTGGGCTTGGAGGAGCCTGGCCGCGCCCTCACCATCAAGAGCCGTAATGGTGAGCGTGGGCGGGGCTGGTTGCTTGTGTCTTAAAACGGTTGGAATGAGTTCTCCCGGAGCAAGTAAAGGTTTTGTCACAAGTAAGGACGCGCGCGGGGTGGAATACCTAGAATCCACAAGGTCCGCCGTTGCGTTCCTCCATCTATCTATCTACCCATCCCGCCCACCGTCTATCCCTTAGTTTGCCTCTTAATTTCCGCCCTCTCCAGGCACGGTGCTGTGGCGCTTTGACCCCACACGCGTCTCCGTGGTGACCGGCCAGTTCAGCGCCAATCCACCCCAGTGCGTGCAAGTGGTGGGCAACAGCGTGCGCCTGATTGACTCGGCTGGCAACGGCGTCAAGACGGTCCTGTCGTGGCCCTGGCTGTGGCGTGGCGACAAGCTGACTTCGGGCAGCAGCAGCACCGACCGCCTGGTGTTCATGATCTCGTACTTCTTGGTCCTGGAGCCCAGCGGCAACCTGGTGCTGTACAAGGACAAGGCGCGCCCAACGGCCACAGTGCTGTGGAGCACGGGGAGCAACGCCAGCACCAGCCCCGACATGGGCCCCTTCACGCTGTCCTTCACCAGCGACTCGTTCAGCATAGTCTTGACGGACCGGGCAGGTGCGGTGGAATGGCTGGCTGGCTGGTGTGGCTCGGCCGATAGATGGGCCCGCCCGTCATCCAGGGCTAGGAGTACGGCATGTGTGTGTGTGTGTGTGTTCTGGCACTGGCTTGATCCGGCAATGGTCACTCTGCTGGATGGGTCTCCCCCCGTCGATGGACGTGGGATTGTGACCCATTCACGGGTCGCTCGGCTGCTTGCACACATACAAGGCCGCCTGCAGATGTTGGTTCAACCGCCGCCAGCCGGACTCCTGACTGGCTGGCGGCGCGATCGATCCACATCGTGCGTCTTGCGCCTCCGCCTGCGTGCTATGCTGCCACAAAGCCGCCCAACCCTTGTTCCTTCCCCATCCAGGTACCGTGTTGTGGACGTACGTGGCCAAGTCGTACATCAATGCAATCCTGGTCGATGGCTTTGGCCGCGTCAGCGTCAACAACGGCAACACCGTTGTCGCTTACATCTGGCCGCCGCCACCACCGTCGCCACCCACGCCGCCGACGCCGCCGTCACCGCCGCTGCCGCTATCGCCGCCGTCACCCTCGCCGGATGTTCCGTCTCCTCCGTCCCCCCTGGTGCCCTATCCTCCGTCGCCCTCGCCGGAGCCGCCCTCTCCTGCGCCGTCCCGTCGCCCCGGCCCCCCTCTCCCTCCTACAGCGACCGCTTCTGCGTGGGG
>LSYV01000354.1:4444-19544 GCA_001584585.1 Gonium pectorale | reverse complement strand
CGGCGAGAGGGGCGGGGGGGGTACCGGGTAACGACCACCACCACTGCCGACCCNCCCGGCTTATGTCGGGTCTCACCACCCGCCTCTACGCTCCAAACACATCCCCTCAACGGTGTCCGCGACGCGACCCGTTTCCTATCTTTATGACCCCTCAACGCACGTATCCCTTCTTCAATACCCCGTCAACGCACACGCACATTGCCCCCCCCCCATTCCCCAACCCGCACTCCCAGGCTGCGTTGTTCCACTCCATCAAGCCGCTCTTCTCCAACAAGCCGGTGCTCATCGTGGTCAACAAGATTGACGCGCGGCGCATGGAGGTGGGCGGGCGGCATGGGGGGCGGTGGATGGGGGCGGGGGAGGGTGTGGGGCGGTAAATCGCCTCCCATTCTGTGCAGGTGCTCCGGGGCTGGCGAAGGATGGCGGGGGGGGCTGCTGGCAGGGCGATGGGAAGCAAAGGTTAGCGACCGGCACGTAGCGGGGTAGCGGGGGGCTGGGAGGGGGGTGTTAATCAGTCCGTGGGCAAAAGCTGACTGATGACCGTCGAGCAGAGAATTGTTGACCCGTTCATACCAGAACATCGAACTTGGCTTGTGGCGGCCGGGTGGAACGCAGGGATCCCCGGGAGGCACGGAGCCCACGTAGTCGCCCCAACCCCCGCCCTCGCCCCCAGGACCTGCCACCCGCTGATCAGCAACTCCTGGACGGCATGGTGACGGAGGCGCGCAAGATCAGCAACGGAGGTGGGCGGAGTGGCACGGGGCGACGAGTTTGCTCCCGAGCGGGGTAGTTGCTCGTCGTCTCGGAGTGCGGGAGCACGCTGGCGCAAGGCGCCGGGGGCGCTCTCCCTCTCCCCCCAGTGTCCCAGGGCTCTTGGTTGGCGGGGGCTGTGTGCCCCACACGCGGCCAGCCCCGCCTTGTCCCCTCGATTCGCCCTCCTACCCATCCCCCGGGTTCCCATCAAACCCATGCCCTCTCTCACACACACACACACTCAAACACACACACTCGGCCCCCCCCAGGCCTGGCAGCCCCCGGCCGGCGGCGAGGACGAGGCGGTGCTGATGGCCATGTCCACTCTGAGCGAGGAGGGCGTCATGGCGGTCAAGCAGGTGGGTGGAGAGGGCAGGGGGGGGGTAGGGGCGGATGAAGGGGTGGGGCGGGAAGGGGCGACGGCGGGGGTGGAGACGGGCGGGGGGGAGGGGGGGAGGGCGCGAGGGGTAGGGACGGGGCAGGGACGGGATAAAGGTGAAGATGGTAACTCGGAAGGGAAGGGGGCTGTTGGCTTGAGGGGGTGGGGCGGAGCGTGTAGGGGAGTCGGGCCTGGGGCGGTGCTAGGGGGGGAGGGGACGGAGGGGATGGGGGCGGGGCGGCGGGCCCGCGGGGTGGGCGACTCGGGTGGAGGCTGCATCGTGTATGTTGTCTGCTTTGGGGATGCGAGGGGCGTGCTCCAGAGCTGGCATGCAGGGGCAGGGGCAGGGCGGGGCGGGCTAGCGGTGCAGGGGCAAGGAGCGCTCTTGCGTGCCTGGATCTGGGCCGCCGCTGGCTGGGGGCTCTGGGACGCTGGGGGGGGGTGCTAGGGGGGCTTGGGGGGAAATGCCGCCAGCGTGTTGCGCAGCTGGGGCGCACAGGAGGGTGCCAGAGCCCCCCCCCCCGTGTGCGCGCACCGCACACGAACCGGCGCGGAGAGGAGGGGGGTAAGGGGAGGGGAGGGGAGGAGAGGGACCGGCCAGCGGCCACTGCAAGGGGTGTGCGGACGGGCAGTGTCGCGCGCAAGGCGACGCTGCACACACACACGCGCACACACACATACCGTCGTACGTGTACGGCATTCTAACTCTCCCCGTACGGCTTGTGCATCATCACGCACGCACGCATGCGCGCAGACCGCCTGCGACCGGCTGCTCAACTTCCGCGTGGAGATGAAGGTGGCGGGCAAGCGCATCGCCGACGTGCTCAACAAGATACACGTGGCGCAGCCCAAGCCGCGGCCGGGGGCGGCGCCCGGCGCGCGGCCGCCCGTCATCCCGCCCGGCGTGGCGGAGGCGCGCGCGCGGCGCGCGGCGGGCGAGGCCAAGAAGACGGAGCGGGACCGTGCAGGAGGAGAACGGAGGAGCGGGTGGGTGCTCAAAGGGGGGGGGGGGTGGCGCAGCAGTTGGGTTGGGACTGGGGAGGGGGGCTCCATTGGGTTGGAAGGCGTCCTCCTCACTACGGAAGCGGGGCGGTGGGAGGAGGGGAAGGGAAGAGGAGGGAGGCGGGGATACTTTGCGACCTCTTACCCCGCCCTACCCCAAACCCCGACCCCAACCCCGACGCCCCACCCCACCCACCCCACCCGGGACCTATGCTGCTGGCGCCCAGCACGTTGTTATTCGTTCCCCTTTCCCTTCAACTCCATCACCCCCCCCCGTTGTGTCCAGGCGTCTACTCTGCCGACCTGCGCAAGCACTACCAGCTGGCCAACCCCGAGTGGAAGTACGACATCATGCCCGAGATCCTGGACGGACACAACATCCTGGATTTCGTGGATCCGGACATCGAGGCCAAGCTGGCGGAGCTGGAGCGGGAGGAGGAGGAGGCGCAGGTGCGGTAGAGCTGGGGCAGGGGGTGAGGGCGGGGGTGCGAGGGGAAGGCCTCAGGCCTCAGATGGGGGCTGCGGTTGCATTTGAAAGTCAGGTTGTGTGCGTGGGGGGGGGGTCTGGGGTCTGGGCATTGGGAGCTATGCTGGATTGGTAAGGTCCCTCCTCGGAAGGCTATGCACCTTGCTCTCCAACCCCTGGATCTTCGGTGGTGCGTGAGGGCTGGTATTGTCTGGCGCCTCGCCGCGCCCATCCTTCCGCCTCCCTTATCCCCTCCGCCCTGCGCCCCCCCCCCCTTCAGGCCGCCTTCGAGGCCGAGCACGACGCGGCGATGGAGGACGACGAGGAGGGCGACCTCACGGAGGAGCAGCGCGGCGAGCTGGATGCAATCCGGGCGCGGAAGCGGGTGAGGGCGGGCGAGTGTGTGTGTGTGTGTGTGTGTGTGAAAAGGGGTGCTGCGCGAGTGCGGGCTCCGGGCTGGGACGCGGGTGGGGGCCAGCGATGGTGCAACCAGTGATCCCAGATGAATAGCTGGCCCACGCGCCCTAACCCCCTAACCCCCTCACGCCCTACGCCCCGTCTCGAAAGCATGCTGCAGGCCTCCTGCCCTTCCTATCAAACCTACGACCTCACTCTCCCCTCCCCTTTCCCCCTACCCAACCCTGGGGATGAGGCAAGGACCGGCTTGGCCGCCGGACGGGACATACGCTGCTGGCGCCCAGCTCGTCGTTATTCATTCCCCTTTCCTCTTCAACCCCCCTGCCCCCCCCTCGACCAGGTCCTGATTGGCGAGCACCGCAGCAAGAAGAACAGCCATCGCAACCAGGCGGTGCTGCCCGCCAAGCTGGCGCAGGCGCGCGGCCGCACTGCGGGCGCCATGAAGGCCAGCCTGGGGGCGCTGGGCATCGACGCAAGCAAGGCAGCCGAGCGAGCGCGCAGCCAGAGCCGCGGCCGCAAGCGCGAGCGCAGCGCCAGCCGGGCGGGCGAGGGCGATGGGGACGAGGAGATGGGCGACGCGGGCGCCAAGAAGCGCGTGCACAGCAGCAAGTCGAGGTGGGGGCGGGGGCGGGAGGGTGGAGCAAGGGGGGGGGGTGACTTGGCGGGCGGACGGACGGGCGGCGGTGGGGGGGGACTGGACAGGGATGTACAACTTGGAAGTACAGCGCGTGCGACCTGCGCAGCGGCTCATTCAGCGGGCGGGGTTACTCTCCTCCTCCCTCGTTGGGTCGGACCAGGGGGGAACACACGTGCGCGCAGAGCTGCTTCAGCAGAGTGCTTCCGTGCTTCTGTGCCTCTAAACTACCCCCCCCCCCCGCAACCCTGTGGTGTCGGCCTGTACCGTACCTTCGCAACGCTACCATGCCTGTCGGTCATCGTCCACCTTGCCCATGAGCCACCCTCGCCCCCCTACCTTCCCGCTCCCCCCTCCCCCCCAGGTCCATGTCGCGCGGCCGCAGCATGTCGCTGGCGGAGCCGCGCCCCGGCAGCGGCCTCAAGGACGTTGCCCAGCGCAACAAGGGCATCAAGATGGCGGACCGCGCGCAGTGGCGGCTTAACAAGATGGCCAAGGTGGGCGAGGCCGACCGCGCCATCCCCACCAAGATGCCCAAGCACTTGTTCAGCGGGAAAACGCCCGGGCACGGAACGCGCAACCGGCGGTGATGAGGAGGCGGAAAGAGAGGTGTTTCGTGCCCCTGGCTGGGGGGCTCGTGGGGGGCTGTCCTGTTGGCAGCTTCCACGTGCCGCCAGGCGGCGGGATCGGTCTCGGGTGTGCCGCGTCCTGGAGTACCGTACCGTACCGTACGCGGCGGGGGCTGCAGGTTTGCGGGTCGGCACCCTTCGGGTGCGACGACGATGCGTGTGCATTGCGCGGCGCCACCGCCGCCGACTGCTGTGGCGGTGGTGCCGGTTGGTGTTGTGATGGTGGTGTGGCGAGGGCTCCGCGCCAAGTGGTCCGCGGGCGAGTGCGCTCCGAGCGGGCCACACGGGGGGTATGGATTCCAGCAGACAGGCGTGCGGAGCTGCGGCTTTTGGGGGGGGTCGAGATCGGGACGATTGGGGGTGCGGGGCATATGCGCCGGCCCTCGGCGGGAGGCGCCTCCACGTTCGGGCGTTTGCTGTGCGTCCGTACGTGCGAGCCGTACCAGCCGAGTACGGCAGCGGCCGCGTGTAGCGGCGGCTCTTGACATTCGACGAGTACGGCGGTGTGGCACGCCTACGGGAGTGGCGGGGGGAGGGTGGCTGTAAGGGGTTGTTTCATGGGTCAAAGAAGGATGAGCTGGGGCGGCGTTTGGTGCTGAGAGTCATGACGCCTCGTATTCTGTTTGCACCAAGGCAGAAATTGAAATGTATCTCTTTATGTGGGTGGTTTCACTGCGGGCTGGGACGCGAGCATTGTAGGCGCCCTGGAAACGGTTTGGCCTTAGAGCAAACCGCAAGGGCGGATAGATGGTGAGGTGAGGGGTTTCCTGTGGGATCTCGAGGAAGTGAGCCCGGGGAGGCTGTTTTTTGTGTTTCCATGCACCATAGTGCCGCCTTGTGGCGCGTGCCCACTGACCTAGGAATGGGTTAAAGCGGAGCAGAGCACCCAGAAACCTGGCGGGTCCGCGCTTGTCGTCGTGCTCGAATGCCGTGCGGGCTGTATGTTGGCCGCAGCCCCCCCGCCTCGTGCGCCGCGTATGTGTGGTCTCATCAGGGGTTGTCGGCCCGCATGTCATGGATGGCGGTCGCCCCGTGTTAGATTAGACCCAGCGAGGCGATTGTGTGTATGACCTTGCTATACAGAGGGATGCAGAGTAGGACCGGTCGATTGGTGCCTACTCGTAGTATGTAACGTATCCTGTCCTCATGCAAACTTCGCACTGGGGACCTGCCTTTTTCCCATGAAAGCTACTTCACAAAAAAATGTAAGACGTCAAGCTACACTCTTGAGTAAGTGTAGAAAGACAACATTAGACATCAAACCACTGCGTCCCAACCGCCCGCCCCAACCGACAACGGGGTCGCGGCTCGCGGTCGCGGCGTCGCCCTGCCAGTCTTTGCCGACATCCACACGACGAATCTGATACGTGTCTGCAAACCATGCTTTGATTTCCATTCACCGTAGGGGTAAGCGGGTAACGATGAACGGCGCTGAGCCGAACCGCATGAGCCGCCTGGTAGCAGCGCTCGCGTTGCTTATCCTGACAGCATGTAGCTCATCTACCACCGCGACTCTTGTAGCAGTGTACTCACTGCAGCGGCATGGCGCCCGGAACGTGCTGCCCAAGGGCATCCTGCTCACGGAGGGTGACCTTATCGGCGGACCTACGCTTCTTCCCGAGGGACAGTACCAGACCTACACTGCCGGTAGGATGCTGGGGGTGGGCGTGGGGTTAGGGGGCATGTGGATCACTGGCTGCGAGGGCTGCGCTCACGTGCGCACGTCCTTTTGTGTGGCACGTGGCGGCCGCACCTCCGGAATACCCGTGGCCTCAATAGTGATTTTCCCCCATTATCATGCCCCTCGCCGCCGCGGTGGTAGAGCATGGTGGTGGTGAGGGTGTCACGGTGCTGCTCGCACCGGGCTGGCGAGGTTGACTTCACGCCGCGGGGGCGCCTTGCCTGGATCCCGAATCCCGGATCCCGGATTCCGGCTACACACGCAGCGGGCCGTGAGCTTTGACGGGGCGCGGGTCGTGGGGCTACCAGTCTTACCATCCGCGACGCAGCCTCCCCCTGCCGCCGCCGAGCCGATCCCACAGTGACCACCCGGCGTGATGGCGCCTCGACCTAAACAGCCCACGATGTGCAGGGTTGCAGGGCCTCCTCTTCTGGCCCTGCTCCCCCCCCCACCCCAACCTCCCACGTCGCCAATGGTCCGCTCCCCTGCCCTCGGCCCCCTTTGGTCCCCGCAGGCGCGGCGTTCCGCGCGCGCTACATCGACGCCGCCACCTGTGCTGCCGCCAGCACCTGCCTGGCGGTGGCGGGGGGCGCGGCCAACAGCAGCTCGGGCGGGGCGGGCGTGGTCAAGTACGGCGTGATCAACCAACCCGACGTCCAGTTCGGTGAGCCGTGCCTGCGCGCACGGTTTACTGCCGCTGCGTGACCGCCCCGGCTTGGCTGCCTGGGGCTTTAGGGGGCTGCGACACCCTGACCTACGAGTTCCCGCCGCCTCAACACGTCTGCCACCCCCCGCCCTTCCAACACCTCAAGTTGGTCCTCAACTGCCCGCACGTCACAGCGCGCCCACCCACCCCTCGCAGGCGCAGGGTGTAGGCTCCCAGCTGGCATGCATCGGGGCGCATGCACGGATGCGAGCTGTCCCAAGCCCCCAGCCGTCCTGCCCAGCCCGCTTGCCCTCTGCCAATGCTGGCTCCCCTCCCCCCCTCCAAACACATACACGCCCTACACATCCCTACACACACGTACTCCTACTGGAGCTGGGTCCAATACCATCGCTTTCGCGCTTACGCTCGTCGTATGCGTCTTTATGTTTCAACACACGCACTCCCCCGCCCGCCCGCCCGCCCGCGCCCGCCCGCCCGCAGGTAACTGGGACACCTACGTCCGCAGCTCGGCGCTGGACCGCACCATCATGTCGGGGCTGTGCTTCTTCAACGGCATATTCCCGGCGGACCCGGCGGCCGTCAGCGCTGGGCGGTACCTGCCCACGGGGGCTCAGGTGCGGTGGCGGCGACAGAAGATGGGGCTGGTGGAAGCGGGCGGCGGGGGCTGGGGGGCGAGGTCATTGCCAGGGAGTTGCCAGATGGCTGCTCGGGCGGCGGCACGCGTCACAAATCATCGCAACGCAGCGCGGCGCGGCTCGCACAACCGGGCTCAGCCTAAGCCCTCTGCGCTTACCGTGCAGCATAGCCCCCTGCTTGCCAATTCTGAGCACACGGTCTGCACATATAACACAGCCTACTGCGGGTCGCTGTGGCATTCCATCCGGCGGCCATCGAGCGCCGTTGTTGCCCATGTTGTCGCATGACAACACTGACTAGCACTGTGTATCGGGCGTGTGGCGTGCCGCTCCTGCTTCCGAGGCACACAGCATTCTCCCGCTTCTGACCCCCTGGTCCGCGCCCTGCGCCCGCCTTCCATCTCCGCCCTCCTCCCCCCTCGGCTCCCCTCGCCCTTCTCCTGCCCGCCCTCCAGGTTGTCCCCGTCTACACGCAGTCGGACGCCGACGACATACTCATCCGCGCCTACACCAAGTGCCCCGCCTACCAGGCCGCCCTGAGCGATTGGTTCCGCAGCGCCGAGTTCGCGGCGCAGGAGGCGGCCAGCGGCCCGCTGCGCGCAGAGGTCCAGGCCGCCATGCCGGCCACCGACACCTCCCTGCAAAACTGGTCAGCGCCGCAGCGCGTGGGGCGAGGGGGGCTGCAATAGCCGCTCGAACTGGCGGTTCCCATAGCTGACCCGTGGTTCACCGTAAATGCACAGGTGGAACGTGTACGACCGTATCAACGTATGGCGCACATACGGCGTGGGAGACCGTACGCCCAACTTCACCGACGCGCAGTTCGCCAAGGTATGTGTATGTGCGTGGTGCGTGGTGCGCGATGCGCAGGCCGGGGAGGGGTGAGCGGAACGGTGGGGCCGGGGTGAGGTGGTTTTGGTGGCCCGCTCACTGTGCTCGCTGCGCAGCGCCTCTCCCGCATATCCCACCCGTTGTATCCTTCTGCTGCGCGTGCCTCATGCCTGCGCCCGCCTAGCCCGCCTAGCCCGCCTAGCCCGCCTAGCCCGCCCCCCCCCCCCGGCTGCCCATTTTCTCCCGGGTGCAGATCCAGTCCCTGGCCTACTGGCTGGAGACGACCAAGATGCGATCCAACATGACGCGCAGCTTGCTGGGGGGGCCCACGCTGGGGGACCTGCTGTCGCAGCTGCAGGCGGCGGCCAACGCCGTCCGGACGGGCGCGCAGGTGGGGCCGGTCGGCCGGTCGCCGGTACGCTGGAGCGCCCGGCTGTGTGGGCGCGTCCTGTGGCGATCACCGCGTTCCGCACAGCACCAACAGCCAGAAGCCAACAGCACGCGCGCTTTCCCACGCCCCAGCCCTATGCCGCCCACGCACAACCCGTGCAACGTAGCCCGGGCTACAGTCCGCATCTCTTCCTGATAAATCCTGGTCTCCCTGATCCAGGGCCCTCCTCTTCCTCAACCCCTCGCCACACCGCTGCTCGCCTTTCATCCATGCCCCACCCAACCCCTGGTTTGCCGGGGGTTAACCTTGTAACCCGTCATCCCCCACTGCCGCACGCGCCGCACCGCAGTACTACTACAAGCTGCTGTCGCTGTCTGGTCACTACAACACCCAGCTGGGGGTGCTGGCGGCGCTGGAGCTGGACGCATACCCGCCCGCCGCCAACTTCACCTGGTTCCGCAACATACCCAAGCTCGCGGCCGTCATGGCCTTCGAGCTGCATGCCGCCGCCGCGCCGGCGGCCGCCGGCGGCGCAGCCGGTTCCGGAGCTACGGAGTTCTTCGTCCGGTTGGTGGCGCAGGACGGCCCGACCGCGCCGTACGTGACGCTTCCGCTGCCGTGTGAGGGCGCCGCCGCGGCGGCGGCGGTGGGCGCCGGCGCGTGCCGGCTCGAGGACTTCGTGGCGTACGCGGCGCCGCGGGCGCTCTCGAGCGCGGCGGAGTGGTGCGCCGCCTGCGGCAACATGGGCGTGTCGGCTTGCCGCATGGCACAGCTGACGGCGCAGGGCGGCGGCGGGTCCAGCAGCAGCGACTGGAAGATTGCGGTGTCGGTGGTGGTTACGGCGGTGGGGGTGGCGCTGTTGGCGGGACTGGCGGCGTGGCTGTGGGTACGGCGCCGAACGGCATCGCCGGCGGCGGCGGCCGCGGAGTACGGCGGCACCGGAGGTGGAGGAGCCGCCAGCGGCGGCGGCAGCAAGGGACAGCTGCAGGCGGAGCTGGCGGGGGCGCAGTTCCGGTACGGCCTCGCGAACACAATCTGAGGGAAGAGAATGGAACAGAATCTTTCTTCCCGAGCAACCCGTGAGGCTTGCACCGTTTACTGCGGCCCGGCGGATTGCACGCGCCCGCCGGCCTTGCTGGTGGCGGCTCCCGCGCCTCCTCGGCCCCATTCATTCTTTGCATTGTACTCACAGCGTCGCGGCAGCGGGCTTGAGGGCGCCGCGCGGTGCCGCCTCACTGCGCCTCCAGTGCGGCAGGCTGCCGCTACGCCGCCTCCTAAGGGCGGCAGGCTGAGACGCGCCTCGCGCCCTCCGGTTGGGGTCCATGGGGCATGGCGCAGCACCCCGGCAGCCGGCACGCGAGCGCTCTCAGGCGCCGTGTGCACGCGCCTGGGTGTGGTCGCGTGGCGCCTGCATGGCAGGGCGGTGCAGGAACCGCAGCTGCATTTGCTGCTGGGCCGTTGCTCGTTGCGCAGGGTTGAGCCGGGAGCCGTTAGTAGTTGGTGGCCCTGCGGCGGTCATTGTGTTGTGGTTGCCTGCGCGCGCCAGCTAGCTAGCTGCAAGCAGGGTTTGCCGGGCTGTGGGCTGTGGGCTGTGGGCTGAGGGCTGAGGGCTGAGGGCTGAGGGCTGAGGGTGGCAGTCGGGAACTGCAGGCCGCGGTGCTGGCTGGCGTCGGGTGGTAGGGGTCCTCTCGGCCCCGCGTCGAACCGGGCCGAGTGGGGCTCCCGGCTGACGGGTGGCGGCGCGATCAGCGGGGGCTGTCGCAGAGCCGTCGGCGCAGGCGGCACCCCCACAGGCAGCCTGGTCCGTCCGCCGGTCTCATTTCTCGGCACTCCGGCACGGCAACGTACGGCACATGCGTACCCGGCGGCACGTTGACTCCAGAAACAATGCTGTGGCCTGTGATATGTGGACGTGCTTTGTTCGTATGCCGGTTCGGATCCGGTTACATCGGGCATGGGCCAATTGACATCTCAAACTCTCCCGTACTCGCTCTTATGTATGCCTGTGTGTACAACACCACCATCCACCAACCGCGACTCACCCCACCCGTCTTGAGTCCTCAACAGCACAGCGCACCAACGCCAGCGTGTCCCTTTTGCCTGCCCCCAGTTGCCGATTTGCGCTTCGGCACAACGCACACAACGGAAACCATGCAACAACAACAGCATACAGCAACATGGCAATATAGGCAGCGTAGCCGCCAACTTCTGGACACGGGCATACGCCACTGCAGTCCGCCGGGTATTCCAACAATGCGACGTCACAACCGGCAACGACAACCACAAACCGCCTGCTCCGTTCACGCCTCCAGCGGCAGCGCCCGTGCGCACGCAAGCTGGCCCCCCGCCGCTGAGGCCCGCAGCCTCGCACCAGCCCGCACACGCGCTCGCCGGCGACCCCTCCTTCCCCCTCCTCCTCCTCCTCCTCCACGGTGGAGTCGGTGGTGGGGGCACCCTCGCAGTCCCGGCGGCACGCTCACCCGCTGCGGCTGACGCAGCGGCTGATGGCGGGGCTGGTGGAGGCGGTGCCGCAGTCGCTGGGGCCGGCGGCGCCCGGGCGTGCTGGGCTCGGGGGCGGCGGCGGGGGCGGAGGCGGTGTAGCAGAGCGATTCGTCTGCATCGGGTGTGGCGGCGGCGGTGCTGGGGCGGCAGTTGAGGTCGGCGGGCGCCTGCCGCTCCTGCTGCTGCTACCTGGCCGCCTGCTCCCGGCGTCAGTGTATGATGGCGGCGAAGCGGCGGCGCACGTCCTCCATGCTGAAGAGTTGGCACACCGCGGCTGCAGCTGACAGCCGCCGCCGCCGCCGCCTCGTCCCTCGGTGTGCGGGGCGGGCGGGGGCGGTGTAAGGGGCGGGTGCGGGCCGCTGCGCCAAGGAGGTGACGACGCCCTCAGCCTCGGCCGCCACTGCCTCGAGGTCCCAGCTGCCCGAGTCCCCCGGCGCAGTCAGGGCGGCGGCGGAGGCGGCGGGTTGCTGCTGCTCCACTGCGGCGACAACGCAGCCGGCTCGCAGGCCAGGGCCCCCCAGTCGCTGCTCCCGAGCTCAGCGGACGCACTCGGCTCGGACGCCCGCGAGGGGCTGGCGGCGGGGTTACTGACCGGGGAGGGCGGTGGAGGCCGTGGTGGCGGTGGTGGCGGCGGTGGTGGTGAGGACAGAGGGGGAGGAGGAGTCGGAGGGGGAGGCGCAACCGCTTTCGGGCAGCTCGGGCGTTCAGCTCCATCAGGTCAAAGAGGGGGAACGTGGTGCCCAGGAGGGGCGGAAGACAAAGGCCGTGGAGGCGGATGCGGGCGCGGCGCTGGCGGGCAGCTCGGGAGCCTCGGCAAAGAGGTTGATTGAGCTCCGAGCGGCTGAGGGAGGCGCTGCTCGGCAGGGGTGACGGGCAACGCGGGGCGGCGGGAGGGGAGGAGGCAGAGGAGGTGGGGGGGGGGGCCGTCACTGGCTCCCACATACCCTGGGCACATGCCGGTTTGCGCAGTGCGGGAGGTGCAATGTCGCGTCGGGTCGGGTCGCGTCGGGTCGCGTCGGATCGCGTCGTGGAGCTTGACCATCGTAGCAAGTACAGGCATGTATAGGCTCCAGGCTACCAACAAGAACACCGGACGTGTGTACGGTCGCTGGCATGGTGGGCCTTGGGCTGGGTTCCTCCTCGACTGCGTCGCCCTTTGCGCGCCGCCGTACGGCCAGACGGCCCTGTGAGAGCTGTGGGAGGTCTGAAGGCGCTCCGCAGCTGCCTGCGACATCCAAGATCCAAACCGCCAGGACATACATGCAATTGGACCATGTGCATCATGCATGTTCGAAAACAGGTTCACGACGCGCGCCTCTCAAACACTGGGCCCAGACTCCTTCCTGCCGAACGGCCATGCCCAATGAGGCTCTCTGCTACGCCTGTCGCTGCAGGCATGAAGGTGCTGCTGTGCGCCTTTCCACCAGTCTGCAAGTCCCCGGCCCATGTCTTGATGCCAACCCCGCCAGCGCCACCCGAAGGCAGCCTTGCCGTCGCCGCGTCCCGCGCGGAGCCATGGCGACGTGCCCTTGCGCCCACGAATGCGCCCCGCCCGCCAGTCCGCTACGGTACGGCAGCAGCATCCCGCGGCGCCTCGTGTTGTATGTGCTGGCGCCGAAAAACATCTGAGGTCCCAAACAGGGAGCCATGATTGCACAATCCTAACTGCCGCCCCATCGACACGTGTTGGGGCATCGCCTGTAGGGGCTTCGCTCGTGGGCATCCGCTGCCGTGCGTTCCCACGTGGCCCTTCTTTTTGGACGTCCGTGTGGCACCAACCTCCCTCGTCCCGCCCTGATGCCGTGCAACGGCTGTCTCCGGGCGCAGATGCAGGCGCACTGAGAAGTGCGACCAGGGACAGTTGAGGCGGATTGAGAAAGGTGTGGAAGCTCGTGCCTCCATGCCCTATCTGCTTCTACGCTTCAGGAGCGAGCCTGGGTCCTTCAATAACGGAATCGGAGAGTCCGTATGAAGATCGCGGGCAGCAGGAGAGGGCGACGCCCCACGCGGCCATGCCCCTGCGGACACCGATGCCGTGAGCGCGCCAACAGCCAAGGGCGGGCCCGGCCACATCTGCGCGGGAAAGGCTCCACCCCCGTACACGCCGTACACCAACATGTCGTACGCGGCCACCCTGGCACTTCCGCATCACCCTGAGGGCTGTCGCGCGCTTGCTGAACTACCGTAACAAAACTGGTCATACCACCCTTACTTGCCAAACTCAGCGGAGGCGTACGATACGCAGCAACGGGATACGGCGGGATGCGCCGCTGCCGCTGATCGCGAGCTCCGCGGCCTCCGCCCGCCTTTACGTCGCCCGTACTCCATATATCACGAGCCTCACAAATGCGAATGTCGGAACGAGAGGCCTCGGTCGGCGTCCCCGGCCATGCGGTCAACACAACACTGCCTGCAGCAAGCTCCCCGCTCCCCGCTCCCCGCTCCCCACTCTCCTCCCGACAGGACCGCATCCAAGATCCAACCGTCCCACACAAGCAAGATGAAAGAGAGAGCACGCACTCGTCGACCGAAAGCCTCCGGTTTTCCGGTGCCGCAGATACCGCGTCGTACCGCACGCGTACGAAGGCACTTGCTTACAGATGCTCTAGCACGTTCACGACGCCTTGACACCATTCACTCCCGAGACCCCTCACGGAGCCGCAAATCGGATACCGAACCAATACTCAAACCCTTGCTCCATCCAGGACTACCGGTACGCCAAGATCCGATGTGCCAATCACAGACGAGGGAGGTAACTTGCACCTGTTCAGGTCACCCAGGATGGAGGGGTGGCCTGACCGAAGTCTGACGCCGCCTCGTCACAACTTGTGCGTACGGCAACCCTGCCCACGTGGGTTGGGGCCAGACCACAAAACACAGGACGCCCGGGACAGCTGTGACAGCACGCACGCATGCATCAGCGAACACACAACCTACCTTACTTGACCTGCTTCTGCAATAATACTGAAATGCATCGGGGGCATGCGGCCTGCCTGAGCGAAATGCGCATCCTCTGCGAAGCGTCGAGAGCGCGTAAACTCTGGGTTGCAAGCAGGGTGAGGCCGATCAGCTGCACCAGCGACCCTGCTCCAACGTCAGCCGCCGGGGTCATGAGGAACGACAAGTCGCGCCGCCGCCCGCCCTGCCACAGCAATTGCCACGGACCGGCGTCCAGTGAAAAAAGAAGACATAAAGAAAGGCCCATGCCGGGGGCACGTGCACGCGCTGTACGAGCCCGCTGCCCGCGCCACACGTACCAGGAGTACGGCAGCTGTGCACACAAAGGATGTGGACAGTGTACGAAATCGCGCAGTATCTGTTTGCCTAACGAACGCATGACGGGAGCTCTCCGGCCCCCACCCGCGCATCACCGACGCCCATTGCTCCGGCGCAATGTCGCCATCTCATTCGCCCTGCGTGTACTGTCAATGTAAAGATAAGAATCGTGCATGAGGCAGTACACAGTGAGCTTTGGATATGAGATCAGTTGTAAATAAAGGACTAGGGCCGTTACGCCCGCAATGCCTACATGATCTGCGCTGGCAAGGCCCCTGCATGGGCATTCCCGACCCCGCTGCACCCGGGCCTTTCTCCCCTTCTCAGCAAACCACGCAGCCGCCGCAGCCACCCTCCCCGCCCATCGGCACGCCAGCAGCGCGCTCCCGCCGCCGCGCCGCCGCGCCGCCCTGCGCCTCCTTCCCCGCAGATGCCCTCCCTCCGGCTTCTAACGGCGTCGTCAGATCCTCCAGCATCCCCCTCAGCCTCTCCGCCACCTCCCCCATGCCCGGCCGCTGCACCGGGTCCTCGTGCCAGCAGGCGGAGATGAGCGACCAGGCGGCGTCGGACAGGCAGCGCAGGCGGGGAGGCCGGTAGCCGCGGGCCACCTGGGGGCAGCGAGCAGGCAAGAGGGGGCGGTGTAGCAAGTGCCGGTAAACAGTGGCCGCTAGCTTCGCATACGGTAGCGGCTGTAGCGGCGGTAGGTGCAAAGGTGCCGCGATGCAGAGGCACGGGCGGTCGGCGGGCCATGCCAGGAGGCACCGGTGTCGTTTGTGTGTGTGTGTGTGTGTGTGTGTGTGTGTGTGTGTGTGTGTGTGTGTGTGTGTGTGCGCGCAC
>LSYV01000352.1:6029-17913 GCA_001584585.1 Gonium pectorale | reverse complement strand
ATGCAGCGCAAGGGCCGGTTCCAGGTGCGGGCTGAGGTGCGAAACGGTGGGCTTGTGGCCTCGGCAAATGCCCGTGTAGCCCACCTGCCAATGGAGATGTGCTTGCTCGCTCAAACCCTCGGGCGTCTGGACGGATGCCGTGCGTCTTCACGCGTGCAGTGCCCCACGCGCCAACCCGCGGCTCCCCCAGCCAGGTCTACGAGCCCACCCCCTTCACGTGCCATGCGCCCCACGCTCCACACAGCGTGCCATACCCGACATGTGCCGCCCCTCCCCCTCCCCCGCCCCCGCCCCTCTCCCTGCCCGCCCCCTGCCCGCCCCCCTCCCTCCCGCCAGGTGTACGAGTCCACCCAGCCCGCGCCCGTCAAGCCGGCTTCGCCGCCGTCCGCGCTGAAGGCAGCCACCGCGCCCCCGTCGCCGGAGCCCTCGTTCCGAGGCCAGCCGCCAGCCGCCGGGGCCGCCGCCGCCGCCGCCGGCGGTCCGCTGGGCCGGCCGCCGCTGGCCCCGCGCCCGCCTCAGCCGCAGTTTCGGATCCAGCCCGCTGCCCTCGGCGCGTCGGCGGCGGGCGTGGCGGCACTGAGTGAGCTGTACGGCACGTGGTGTCATATGGCCGTACACAGCCTGCTGTTCGGCGTGCAGAGCGCCGACGCGGCGCTGCAGCTGGCGCTGACGCTGACGTCGGCGGCGCCGCTGCAGTACGTACCGCTCGTCCGTGCGGCGGCGCCATCGGCCGCCGTCGCGCCGGCGGCGGCGGCGGCGGCGCCGGAGGTCATCGTCACGTGCACGGCTTGCAGTCCGCCGTCGCCGCCGTCGCCGCAACAGCAGCGTGCAGCGACCACGGCGGCGGCGGCAGACAAGGAAGCGACGCGGGGCGTGGGCGAGCCGGCGCTGGCCGCTAAGCCGCCCCACCCCCACCACCGTTACAGCTTCCAGTCTCTGTTTGCGCACCACCATCACCACCACCGGGATACCCCTTCGCCGTCGAGCCGTGGCGGCAACGGCGCCGCCGCCGCCAGGGGCTCCCCCTCGCCGCCGCGGCGGCGGCTCCTGGTGCCCTCCCTCTACCCCCCGCATGGCAGCACCGACTCGGAGGAGGGTGACGCCGGCGGCGGCAGCGGCGGCCATGGTGGCGGCGGCGGTGACGAGGAGGGTGACGGCGCCAGCGGCGGCGGCAGTTTCGGCATGGTGGTGGTGGAGGTAGACGAGGCGCACCCGGACTATGTGGCGCTGTCGGAGGCGTACGGCAGCGCCCGCGACCGCGGCTGGGCGCCCGCCGCCCGGCTGCTGCAGCCGCTGGCGCGGACCCTGTCAGCGGAGGTGGAGAGGGGCGTGCGCGAGGTGCAGGTGCCGGTGCCGGTGCCGAGGCAGGCCGCCCTCACCGCCGCCTCGGCTCCGGCGGCTTGCGGGGGACCCACGGGTCAGTCGCCAGGACCCGCCGGCTCTGCCTCCTCCTCCGGGCAGCTGCCGCGGCTGCCTTCAACGGATCAGCCAGTGCACAGCCGCTATTACACTGCGGACCAGGGGGGCTTGGGTTCCCCGCCACCGCTGATGAAGCGGGGCGGTGGTGAACGGGAGGTCTCCTCGCCCACACCCGAGCCTGCATCGCGGAAGCAGCCGCCGCCGTCACCGCCGGAGCGCCTTGCCGCCGCGCCGGGACCAGCTTCGACCTGCGCGGTCGTGGCGGCGGCGCCGGCCGGGCCGGTCGCGCTGCCGGCCTCGTCCCCGCCTCCCCTCAATGTGCTCATCGTCGAGGCGCCGCTAGCGGGGCGGGGCGGGTCTCCGGAGATGCCGCCGCCGGCGGCTCGGGCCCCAGAAGCAAACACGACCGCCCCTGGCTCGACGCAGGGCTGCGGCATTGCCGCCGCCGCGGCGGCGGCGGCGCGGCCCGCGGGCGCCAGGCAGCAGCCCCCGCAGCAGCAGGCTGCGGCGGCGGCGGGCGGGCGCGGGGTGGCGCGTGGCCGCTTCATAGTCCTGAACTAGGCTTTGATTTGCAGCTGTGATTACTCCAGGTCATTTCATCTCTCTCTCCCCTTCTCTCATCACCTTCGCCGCGGCAGCGCGTGTGTACGGCTTGTGCCGTAGCGATGTACAGTACAGACCCGTGGGTCACCGTCGGAGTTGCCGCCGCCGATGTGAACCATGCAACCCGGGCGCGGATGGCGATGGTGTCGGCGGCCGAGGGAGGGCAGCCGCGGGGTGTGGGGCGGGGGACGCGGGGGGCCTGCCAGGGCGGCGCAGCGCCTTGGTCGTACCGTCGGTTGGGCCTGAGAGGGATGTACGACATGCGGGATGTGTCACGTGTGTACAGTAACCGTGCGGATACCGTATGTGTGGGGGGCGGGGACGCCCGTTGGCGCGCGAAGGAGTGGCGGCAGGGCGGGGCGCGGCAGTGCGCCTGGTCGGTCGGGCAAGGAACCAACGTAAGAAGGTTTGTGGCTGCTGTGCTGTGTGCTGCATATGCCCCAGACGGGTGGCTGCCTGAACGGAGCGCCGGCGCCAAACACTTGTGCGCGGCACAGGCCCCTGGGCCGCCACAGCGCAGCCGAAGGCGCGTGGACAGCACTGCAAGAGGTCTCGGGGGTTGCTGACGGGAACAAGGGAAGCGTACGGCACGGGCAGTGAAACCGGAGGTAGCGGCATGCAAAGGCCCCGTGTGTTGACAGGTGCAGAGGTCCGCCAGCACACCGTGGACTGCGGCGAGTAGAGGGACAGGAAGGCTAGAAGTCGCCGTACTACACCGAACTGTCATGGACAGGCGGCCTGTCGACGTACGGCCTGCCTGTGTACGACGTGCACGACGTGTCCAGTGGCGAGCGCGGGTCGGCCACCTCCACACCTCGGGTGGGCGGCCAGTCCACCAACGGATTCCATAGACAGCCCGGCGTGTACGGCGGCGCCGCGGGTTGTTGCCTTGGCACCCACGCCTCGTGTTGGAGCGAGATCCGGTGGCGCCGGACCTTCCGGCGCTGCGGTAGTGTGTGGCGTGTTGAGCTCCGCGCATGCGTATTGCAGATATGGCCTGGTGTACAGCTGCAGCCGTCCAAAGAGAGTGAGCAGGTAAGATAAGGGTCCGTCGCAGGAAACGGCTGCAGCGGCCTCGGACCCGACCGCAGCACGCGCGGTGCTCTGAGACGACGGTCCGCTCCGTCAGCAACCCTCCCCAAACTCGCGTCCAGCGAGCCGCTACCGGTCAGCCAGCAACTGATAAGTTGGGACTACCCCCCACTGGCAGCAGTAGTTCTGCAACGCTATAAGCAGACGTGGCCTCATGCGGACATGTGGGCAACTGGGCATGCAAGTGTACCAAGGCGTGTTTTGTTGATATTGTTGTTCTGTCCGCTATTGGAATGCTTGTGGCACGGACATGAACGTGACACTGCGTCTTATGGTGGCTCTGGAGCGCTGCGGTTACTGTGACCGAGATTTTTGATGGTATGCGCTGCTTACACCTTGATATTATCGCATGTAGCGCTAACACAAACTCAATAGCATGCGGGCTTGACCGTGTTCAAAACTGAATTGCAGTGTCTTTCCCCAACTAGCCAAAGCTCTGCACTCACAATGCGGCTCTCTAGATAATGCAATATGGATATACACACTAGCTTCTCGATTGCCAATTCGCGCCCTTGACTGGTAGGGGGTTTTGAATGGTGCTTAGTGGCCTTCTTGAACCATATTTTGATACTTGTAGCACAAACTGCTTATGAAGCTATGCAGCGGTCAATTGGTCGGCTGTCGCGTTCAGAAACTTGAATAATGAGCAGCGAGCAACGTGACGAGCCGCGTCGTGCTAAGACTGTGGCAGTCTAAAGGCAAATGACCAGGTCGCGGAAACAGAAGGAAGAGCCATCCACGTCCGATGTGAGCCCAGTAGCGCACCCATCAGGGGGGGGGTGTAGCCACTTCGAGCTGACCAAGCTATACCACACTTCCCTCCCGCGGACGAACTTCCTATGTAGGAGTACGCTCCGCCCGGTGCCCGCGATGCGGACTACTCGGCCGACCCAGCCTATGCCCATCTCCTTACTGCCGCCGGCGCGAAGCGCTGCAACTGCAAGAAGGCGCGCTGCCTTAAGCTATACTGTGTGTGCTTCTCAGCAGGTATAACGCTTGCATATGATCTTGCCAAGCCCGTGCACGGCTCTACCCCGGCTGGCCAAAGAGCCCACCCTCCGTGCACCAGGCTGCATCTCCCGCCCCCTGGCCCAATCGGCCAAACCTATCATGCTGACTTCGCTCGAAACACATTCCCCTCTCGCTCTCTACCTTTCCAGGCGTCTACTGCAGCGGTTGTGCGTGCCGGGAATGCCTCAACACACTGGAGATGCGCGACCTGGTGGCGTCGGAGCGGAACAAGAAGCTGGCGGCCAGCCCTACGGCCTTCGCGCCAAAGGCACGACGACGCATATGGGTGGCATGGGGGCTGGCCGTGCGCATGAGGGACGTGTACATGAAGGAGGGCAGCCCACGTCACAGCCGGTACTCAACAGGTGGTGGCACCTAGCGGTGTCCGCCGGAACTGCTGGGTCAGTGTCGCGGCACCCCACTTGACAGTGTGGGGCCTGTCACAAATACACAAGCAACGGCGCACCGCCGGAACACCGCAGATGCCCCGCCAATCTCTTGCTTCCCCTGCTGCATGGCTCGCTCCTCAGGTCGAGCTGACCGCCGAGGGCGAGTTGGCCTGCCACAAGAAGGGCTGCCGGTGCCGCAGGAGTCGCTGCGTGAAAAAGTAAGGGCTTGAGAACCTCGCTCGCGGTAGCATCGGCTGGCCGCACACGACCTGCTGGGACTTGGCCCTTTGGCCCCTGCTGCTGTTGGCGCCGGTGGCTTCGGGTGCAACGTGGCCACTCCACCCTCCTGCACTGCCGCCGCGCAGGTACTGCGAGTGCTTCGACGCGGCGGTGTTCTGCAGCGCGGCCTGCAGGTGAGCGCCCCGTCCTTGTGAGCCGCCCCGTGCGCCCCGCCCTTACCGTGCCCTTGCCGTTCCCCAGCCCTTGTCCCGCGCCAGTCCCAGCCCCAGCACCAGCTCCAGCTTGCCCCGTTTCGTATGGTGGGTGTCGTTGTGTCGCGTCGGGTCATGTAGGACCTCGCAGCCTCCAGCCGGCGTCCTCACGTACCGCAACGCCGTCGTCGAAGGCCGCTCAGGCAACCGCAGCCGCTCACTCACTTCCCTACCTAACCTCCGCCTCGACCTTGCAGGTGTGATGCCTGCCTCAACCAGCCCACCGGCGGCGCCGCGCCCGGCGCCGCCTTCGGCGCCCCGCAGCAGCACCCCGGGCCGCAAGTCACCCGCGTGGTGCGGACCTCCTCCGGACCCGTCACCGGCACGGCTGGCAGGGCGGGCAGCGGCGGGCTAGCCTCCGACGCAGTCCTCACGGCTTCCTATCCACACCACCTGGGAGCCAGCGCCGAGCTTCATAGCTACATCGCTGCGGCTGCGGCCGGGCACCAACCAGGACTGCTGGGCCTGGGTTCCGCGGACGCCGGGCCGACCCGCGGGTCGGTGCCCCCGCCGCAGTCGCACGGATCGCTTGGGCTGCCCTCGCTGAGCGGCAAGGCGGTCCTGCAACTGCCGTACTCGCTCAACGGGCTCGACGGGTTCCCGGGGCTGGACTTCGTGGAGGGGGTCGCTGAGGCGGCCGCGGTAGCGCACGTGGTTGCCGGCACGGAGGCGGCGGCGGGGGCGGCCGCAGGCCCGGTCGGGCGCGGCGGCGTGGTGGGCGTGATAGCACCAGTGGAGGGCGCAGGCCCGGGCCCCGCGGTGGGTGTGGAGCCTTTGGCGATGCGGCCCTCTGGCGCCAGTGCCACACCGGTGGGTGGGCGGACAGTGTTGCGCAGAGCACGGATCAGGAGCTGCCCGGTGGACTGGCTGCGTGGGTGTTTTCATGAATGAGAGTAATGCCTGCAGGGCGCGGTGGGCATCCGGTGGTCTGGTGCCCGCGGAGCCGCCTAGACTTACATGGGCTGTTGCGCCATCCCGTTGCAAGGACCTCACTAACCGCTGTGTCCCAGCTGTGCTGCCCGCAGGCGGCAGACGCGGGGCGTAGCAGCGCTGGGACGGAGCAGGGACGCGGGGCGGCGCCGCTGCAGCAGGCCGCGTCGGCCTTCGTCTCCCCGGCTGCCGTCGCTACGGCTGCGGCGGTGGCCGCGGCTGATCGGGGTGCTGCTGCTGCTGGGCAAGCGGAGACGACTGGTCAACAAGCCGCCGCGGCGGGGTCACATCCTCAGGGGCCGGAGACCGGTGCAGCCGGTGACAAGGCGGAGCAGGCCGCAGCGGACGGGGCGGGCGCTGCTGCCGCCGCCGGGGCAGCGGGTGGGGAAGGGACCCGGGACAGGGTATCGCGACGCAGCAGCTCCGATCCGGAGGATGCCACCGCGGTGCCCCGGCAGGGCACGGCGGCGCCCGCGCAATGTGCCGGCGGCGCCACCGACCCCGTGCCCCTGATGCCCGCATCGGTGCCAGCTTCCGCGCCGCCGGGAGCCGCCGAGCTCCCACCGCGGCCCCCGGCGCCGCTGATATTACCGAAGCTGGAGCGGACCGCCAGCGGCGCGGCTGTGGCGGCTGTCGCTGCCGCGGCGGCAGCTGCTGCCGCGGCGGCGAGCGCCACGCTGCTGCAGCCGGCGTCCAGCCGTCGGGGCAGCGGCAGCGGCAGTGGTGGCTGCGACCGTGCGCGCAAGACGGAGGATGGCAGCGGCGGCGGGGCCAGCGGGAGCGCCGGGGGCGGGGGTGCCACCGGGGCAGTCGGCGTGGCGCCCGGACTGCTGCTGCCGCTGGACGGCGCCTTGATCGGCGGCCGCGTGCTGCCGTCGGCGGCGGACCTTCTGGAGGACCCCGCGCGTGCGGAGCAGCTGGCGGCGCGGCTGGGGCTGGAGCCGGGGCAGCAGCTGGCAGCACGGAAGGCGGCGGCCATCCTCAGGTGCGTGGTGGGGGCCAGCAGAGTCGGGGAACGGGTCGCAACGCGAAGCACCGAATCGCTTGGGTAACAGGAGGCGGGCGGGGGGCTTGCAGCGTCGTCCCAGGAGCTGCGCTTTCGCGGCTGGGTCCGCACGTGAGAGGGTTTGTGCCGTCGCATGGGCGGCAGAGCGACGTCTTATCGCACCCGCGCCTGGAACTTTGCACCAGTGCACTTGACCTGAATCAAGAGCGGCACTTCATATGTAATGCCCATGAAGATCCCAACTCACCTAATCCCTGGGGAGATGCACCCTTGACACGGCCAGAACAATGCGCGCTTGCGTGCGGTTCCGCAGGACACTGCTGCAGATGGCGGCCAGCGTGGCCGCCCTGGCACCCGCCGCCGTCGCCACGCCTGCCGGCGCCGCGGAGACCGACCCGTGGGCCGCTGCGGCCCAGCGCCCGGCCGCAGCGGCGGCGCCGGCGCACCCGGGCCGCACACACCCGCCTGCCGACGGGGCGGTACACGCCGGCCCTGCGCTGCTGCCGCTGGCGGCGCAGCCGCCACTACAGGGGACGCTGGATCACGGGGCCGCCAGCGAGGTGCGAGGACTGTGCTGTAAGGGACGGGAAATGAGACATGGAGGGAATCTTAAGCGTGTCAGAGTGCTTGCAGAAGCACGTGCATTGCAGAGCCTAAACCTCACCATGCCCAGCTGATGCCAGCACTGGAGGCCTGCCTCGCCGACGATGACTTCACTCACTGACTTGCTGCTTGTGTAGTCAGCGGCGACCTAAAGCTTACTCTAGCACCCTCAGAAATGGTCAACGCCTGTTGTCGGGCCGCCAGCAGGTGCTGTACGTTCAGGCCTCGGGAGGCCCGCCCCTTCGACTGGCGTTCCCGCCGCCGCTGCAGCTGCCCCTCGGCGGCGCCGCGTCCGTCTCGCCGCCCGCGCTGCCGCCGCTCAGCGGCGTCGCGCCCACGGCAGGACCCGGCCCCACCCCCGGCGTGCCGCTGCTTCACCGCGCCTGCAGCGGCGCCGGGGCGCTGCGACTGGGGCACGGCAGCTACATGTTTGGAGCGACGGGGAAGCTGGTGCCGGGGCCGGAGGTGTCCGGGCACTCGGGCAGCCGGGGGCTGGGGCTCGCGCCCGGCCCGACGGGGAGCGCCGCGACGGCGGGCACAGGGTCAAGGCGGCGCGCCGGCTCTGTGGGCCGCGGCTTCCACCCAGGTGGGTTGGGAACCTCAGCCTGGGTGCTCACGATCTCACGGAAGAGGAGGGATGGGGCGCGGAGCATCGGAGAAGTGGTGTGTCGTGTGTGTGGACTGGAGGGGATGAATCGCTTTTAGGCACGGATGGAAAGACGCTGAGAGCCCACGTGCCATGCCTAGCACGGCGGCGGGTACGCCCGTCGGCATCACCTGCTTGGATACCAGAAACCACGCCGTTCCATCCTCCCGCGGCCCACCCGCCAGACGCGTCGCCCTCCCAGCACGGCCCCTGCGGCAGCAGCGGCGCGGCGCACCCGCACGGCCGCCACCACCACCCGCAGCCCCTGCGCCGCGGCAGCCGCGTCAAGCGACCCAACACCCTGCTGGCTGACATGGAGATGCTGGAGGGCGACGACGACGAGGCGGGCGAGCAGCAGGCCGACAGCGTGGGCCTCGTGGAGCGGCGCTTGCACCTCTACCACAGCCGGCGCCATCGCAGCTGCAGCCCGGCGCGGGAGGACCTGCCATCGCCCAAGCGCAGCCGGCTGGCGGGGCGGGGCGGGCGAGAGGAGGCGCGGGCGGGAGGGAGAGGGGCTGGCGCAGGCGGGGGCGGATTCCGCAGCAGGGCCGGCAGCTGGCGGAGCGGGGAGGCTTCGGAGGAGCCGGATGACGGCGGGTGGGAGGAGCAGGACGAGGAGGAGGAGCGCAGGGGTGGGAGAGCGCACAGCGCGGTGAGTGACCTGGAGACGCGCGAGGGCATCCATTATGCTCTTCTCCCTCCTGTTCGCTCTGCGACAGGCTCTTGTGTTCCACACCTGGCGCTGGTGCCAGGGGCATTGGCCCGGGGTCACGCGCCGCTCAACGGATTGTCAACGTTTACATCCGCTATGCTGTACATGTGCTATGGGCTGATGCCTTTTTGTCAACAACGTAACAAGCACCTGCCCCTTTCCGGTGAATGCCGCCCCTCTCCCACAGCTCCACAGCGAGGCGTCAAGCGGGGAGCGGCCCGCGCGGGGCCCGCGGCCCGGCCGGCAGCGGTCCGCCGCACCGGCTGACGGCGATTCGGGCGGGCTAGACACAGGGACAGACGGGGAGGCTGCCGGCGGTGGCGCGGGCCGGGGTGGGCGGCGCCGCAACCGTCGTGGCGCATCGCGCGGGCGCAGCAGGGAGCGACGGCGGGGCACGGAGGAGGGCCGGAGCGGGGGCGAGGCGCGAGGGGACGGGGAGGGAGAGCAGGAAGAGGAACGGGAGGAGGGGGAGGGGGAGGAGACGGGCGCGAGCGAGATGGAGGCGCTGCAGGCCCTGGTGGGGCTGCGGGAGGCGGCTGTTGGCTAGCGCGAACTCGAGTGGTAGTCGGCGTTTGGGTTGTGGGGTCCGGCCATTGACCGGGGTGGGCTTGAGCCCGGGTGGAAGGCCGAATGGCGCGGCGGGCAGGTGGGTGTTGCAGTGAGCTGCACCGAGCATTCACGGTTGAGGCGGCGGTGTGTTGGTGATCCATATGTAGGGTGTGGCCAGAACTGGTGGTACCGGGTCGAGGGGTGGGGTTTTGGGCCGAAGGGAACCGGACCGCGTCGCAGCTGCGCATCCGCCGCCGATCGGGGTCTTGCGGCCGAGGGCTAGGTGCGGGGTGCTGCTGCGCTGGCACTCCCTAGCTGGTTCCGCCCTTCGTTTTGCGCGTAGTGTACGGCGTTGCAGCATTGACTTTCCCGGGCTAGGGAGTCCATCGACTGGGGGACACGCGGACATCCCCCGTCATCGATTCGGGCGGTACGCGGTGCCGCTGGCTGCGGGCTGTATTAGTTCACTGGTGCCATGATACCGAGTGAGCGCCCGAGTGTGCGCGCAGCACTATTTTTCATGTGTTAA
Source organism: Gonium pectorale (assembly GCA_001584585.1). Classification (NCBI taxonomy): domain Eukaryota; kingdom Viridiplantae; phylum Chlorophyta; class Chlorophyceae; order Chlamydomonadales; family Volvocaceae; genus Gonium; species Gonium pectorale. The sequence goes on along the minus strand of LSYV01000352.1, from coordinate 7,933 downwards.
CGGACGTCTTACAAACAAAAAAGCTGCAAAGTGGGAGCCGCCTCCACCGACAGGGGATTGTCTCCCCTGTCCACGGACAAACCGATACCGACATACTTGGGCCCACGGGTCGGCACGGGTTCGGTACGGTTGACCCCTTTCCAGGCTGCGCACTGACTCTGCGGCTGTCTGGCGGGTCTCTGTCAGGCAGACCCGCATACCTCTGTCGTCGTCTGCCACTTCACTTTCAAACGTAGATGACAGTAGTTTCCAAATCTGATGTTTTTAATACGGTATTGCACTTAAAACAGCACACTGCACCTATGTATTGCGCACACACGGATTCCAGTTGATGTTGCGCCGAGTTGAGCTAGGGCTTGTGCGAAAGCCTCACACTATGACGCTGGCAACAAAAGCTCGGCCTGCAATGCCCAAGGAGCGAGTGGATTTGCTTGACCGAGCTTGGAGTGAAGCAGCGCAACTCTATCGCAAGTGCGTTCGGTTTCCCCCGATGTGGTGCCACCGATGCAGCCAGCGCGCGCTGACAGCTCAAATTCGCTTGCTGCGGGCAGGGAGCTCGTCCCGCGGTTCGAGCCTTGGCTACACTGCGCATTGAACGAGCTCCGCCAGCACCATCTTCCGGCGGGGCCCGTCATAGTGCCGTGCTGCGGCCCAGGTAACGTGCGTTGGGGGGGAGGGGCAAGGGGAGGAGGCATGACCTGGGGCATGGCTCGGGGATAAGGCATTATTGACAACTGAACCGTTGGTGCACCTGCCCTATCTGTCTGTACCTTCTCTTGCTTATCCCTTCTCTTGCACTCTTGCCCCCCGTTGCTCTCCCCACCCACCACCACCGCGGACCGGCAACCTCTCTCCATCAACCCCAACCCCCGCCCGTGCTCACCTCCATCCGTCACACGCACCCCGACACGCCTCGCCCGCCCCTCCCATCCCGCCCCGCCCCGCCCCTCCCCCAGGCCACGAGCTGGTCCGACTGCACCGCCTCTTTGGCGGCCGCCGGGCGGTGACGGGGCTGGACCTCTCCCGCGGAATGGTGCAGCTGGCCCAAGAGGCCATCGCCGAGTACGCCGCCACCGCGGCCAGCGGTGGCGGCTATGGCGGTTGCTCTGGCGGCGGCAGTAGCGGCAGCACATCCGGTGGCCCCCGGCGGCAGCAGGCACAGGAGCAGGAGGGGAGGGGCGCGGCCCAGCGGACGTCACCGGCGGATGGGGACGCACCGGAGGCGGCGGGAGTGGGGGCAGAGGCGGGGGCGGGAGGGGGCGCCGCGGGAGCGAGCCGGCCGGCCGTCACGGCGGCGGCGGCGGCGGCACTGGCGGCCCACGTGGCGGACGCCTGCAGCCTGGAGGGATACGGCCCCGCGGCGGCGGTGCTGTCGGTGTTTGGGTTGCAGCAGATGGGGCCGCTGGCGCCGGAGGTGAGGGGCCCGGGCGGGGCGGGGCGGCTCTCGGGAGGGGAGAGAGGGGGGGGGGAGGGGTGCGCACGGCAGGGACGGCGCGGGGCCGGCACGGCGGGTGAAGCGCGAGCAGGCCTTGGGCGTTGTAGTTTAGAGAGACAAGAGATGGAGATCAGACAAGAGATAGAGGGGCAGTAGTTCTGTGGCAAGGGGGTACGCAAGTCGGCTGGAGCGGCGGGTTGGCCGGTGAAGGTTTGCGGAGGACCAGGAGGACGGCACTCAGCGCGAGGGGGGGGGGCAGTGGGAGGTTGCTCCCGCTGGTAACGGTTTGGCCATAACGGGGCCAGTAACGGGGCCGCGTGGGACCACGTTTGGGGCGCGCGGAACATGGCGGCACGGCAACGGCCCTGTGTTGCCACCATGTCGCGGTCGCGTCGTCCCGGCCCTTCCCCCCGTTTCGCCGTTGCCGCAGGAATCCTGCGCCCCCCCCCCNCCCCGCCCTACCTCGCCC
>LSYV01000348.1:0-19023 GCA_001584585.1 Gonium pectorale | reverse complement strand
AGGATCTGCAGGAGCTCGTTAGGTATGCCGTCAGGTCCGGTGCTCTTGTTTCGGGACAGGGACTGTAGGCACCGGTCAAAGTTGGTGCGATCAGCGATGCTGGGGAGTAGGGAATGCGCCTCGGGAGTGGGTCGGCCTTCTAGGGATAGTGTGAACCGGTCAGGGGCCCCCGGGGCATCCCAGGGGTAATGTCGTGCCACCTCCTCGGGGCGGTATTTCCCCGTGCGGGCTCCAAACGCTGGCGCTGCTTGCGTGCTGTAGTAGGTGTGTATGGCGTCGAGGATATCTGGTCCCGTAGTTGCTACGACTCCGGTTGCCGGGTGGCGTACGGCGGGGAGGCCGTGCGGCCTGTCCCCGTTCGCGAAGATCCGTTTATGTCCTGCTGCAATGAGGTATCTGAAGTTGCCGGCCGGGGCGTGGGGCGCTCCCGGCCGCTCAAGGCACGTCGTCGCGATGCCCATTTCACGAATGGACGCCAGCACATCAATAGCGGCTGGAAGATGTTCCTTAACGTCGTCTGGGACGTCCTTAACGCCGCGTAGAGCGCGATTAAGTGAGATGGGAGGTAGCATGCTGACAGCAGCTCCCATAGCCGCTGCAACTGCTCGCCTTGCTGCAGGCGACTGCGCAGCTTTCTGCGTACGTTATGAGCGGGACGCTGTGAGGAGCGTGAAGGATGGGATGTAGCGCGACTTCTGCGAACCGTGCAAATTCAGTACCCACCGCTTTAAGGGCCTTAGCCTTGACTACCACTGTGGCCAGCTGCGCCTTTTTGTACTCTGGTGCTTTGGGAAGGAAGAACGAGAGGTCCTCCTCCTCGGCCTTGGGAGGGTCCTGGGCAAACGCCCCGATCCATAGCACCAGGGCTATAGTTGCAAAGAGCAATAGGCCGCTGGAAGCCGCCATCCTCTGCTGCGTGTCTCACAGCATCAACGCTCAACTCGACTAGTACCTGTGTGTGATCAAGTGCACTTCTGCCTACAAACACAAAACACTACACCGCTACGTATCTATGTCACTGGACAAACCGCACGAAGGGGGTGCCTGGCACGCCATAATGTTGCACGACAGGAAGTCGAGAAAGAGGGTTGGCCCTTCACCCTTCTAAGCCTCCTGGCCCATGCGCGTCCTTACAAAGATACAAATTCCTTCATAGTTCAAGTGGGCAAAGGGCTGCAGCATCGGGGCAGGCCGTGTTACTACATGTTTCGCCATTCTGTCAGACTCGGAAGCGCAAGGGACACCTGACGCCGGGCTGGACATATGCCTGCATTATAATATGGCACCCAGGCCGCGCATAGCCAAGTTGGCTGTTGCGGCAGGCCGCCCCCCGGCTCTAGGAACACACTTGGGAAGGTTCAAAGCCGCACACGTCTGTGTCAGATGATGCAAAACAAAAATTGCCCTTCATAAGGGTGGAGGGCACGTTTGTGATTGCGCCCCGTGCTTTGGTACCGCTCCCCCAGTGGCAGGCTGTGCCCTCCCGCCCCCCCGCCCGATGAAATGCCAGGGCGGTGCACCGAGGCTAAAGGCGCGTTTGTAAACACATGCATTAGGAAACATAGATTTGCAAGCTCCGGTAGGGCAGCGGAGGACTGCGATCGTCGTTGAACAAAGGCAGTGACTTGTCGCACGCTGGTTCGCGACAGCCTGGTTGGTACCGTAACGACATATGAGCGGCAAATGCAGTTGCAGCCTGCTGCGGGGGTACGTAGAAGGTACGAAGGGTAGGGTAGAAACTACGGTACACTTTGCGGGCTGCCCTAAGAAAGCATGTAGGATTACATTTTATGAGTCAAGTACATGTCAATCCGGTGTGCTCAGCTGCTCATGTTGTGATGAAGTAATGGGCTTCGCCTGCCTGCAAAAAAAACCTTTATGCCTGAAGCAACGCAGGTAGTCGGTGCACATCGGAATCGCTTGCATCCGTCTCGACGATGAAAGGATACATGGCCTAGTTTGATACGGGACGTTCCAAACGACGCTTATTCGCCGCGCACTATGCACAAAAGCGTTATGGATGCGAGGTCATACGCACTGCAACGCGGTGCTGCTACGTTCAGCGCAGCGGAGACGGGCCTGTGTGTTATGTGCCTAACTGCCCAACGAGCAAGTTCTGAAGTCGGCCCGTTCGGCCTGTGGCATTTCCTGGTTAAGTGGACCCCCCTTCAACGTCGCGCCCCCTCGCTCTATATTGTTTGGGTCGGGGCTCTGCTTTGTTGGCGGCAAACGCGCTGGCGGGTTGGAAAGACCCTTGTTTGGGTGCTATGAAGCGCCCAACCCGAGTTTGGATAACAACTCGGCGTGTCATGAGGGTTCTGTGTGGAGATCTCCTGGCTTCCAGCAAGCCGTAGCGATGCTTCTTGTGGCGGCATCCTGGGTCTGGGCGGCCGAAATCCAGATGGCCTTCGAGCGGACTGGGGCCGGGCCGTTAAGGATCCAGGTGGCCTCGGGCGGCAACGCGGTATACCGGGCCACGCCCTGCGGTTGTCTGTGGCCTGCTCTTCGCAGCCGGGGTCCTGCCCCCCGCGAGACGCGAGAGCCAGGTGCCCTCCTGGCGGCCTCCTGGGCCTGCGCAGTCGGAATCCTTGTGGCCTCCGAACGGAATCCTGCCTGCCGCACAATGGTATCGCGCCCCAGCCGAGGTAGTACAGATGCAAATAGCTATGTGTGCGTTGATCACATTGCATCGTGTGCGGTGCCATTATGTCTGCTGCGCCGCGTGTGGTGTGTGTCTCTGTAATAGCGTTGCGTGTCGCGGAGGCGACTCACAGGGTCATCACGGCGGGAATGTGTTGGCGGTTGTGATTTACGCCATGCAGAGGACGCCCCCACAGCCATAGAGGCGTGACACGCTGGATATCTGGCACGCGGAACGTAGCTTGCTGTGTGCACAGTGATTCGTCGCCATGCAGGTGGACATGGCCCCTGCGAACGTCCCTCGGTGGATTGCAGAGTTCATAGCAGTAGTGTTGGGGACAATGACGGCAAGCAAGGATACCAGCCTTGTTTGCGTCTACACGAAAGGCACGAACACCGAGGCAGCAACCGGGTTTGGGGCCCTGGCAGAGAGGCTGAATACCATGCCGTCGCCATAGCACCCAAGTGGACCGGTCGACGTGACGGGACTGAGTACCGGGACTGCCGGGAAAGCCTTACAACCTCCGCAAGCTTTCAGTTTCAGGCTCGTCATCGCACCAATTGATGTATCATCCGACTGACTGTGCCGCTACACGCGGTAGTCAAGGAGCGTACACCCAGCTTGCCGAGGGAGGGAGAACGGCTACACGCACACAAGTTAAGGGGCAGTCCACGTCATAGCAACGCGCAGCAGAAGTCACTAGCTAAGGACACATCCGTAAAAATGCACCCACTAACGCACGTCGCCTAGCCATCGGCCCGCCGACCCGAAGGTAGTACGGAGCCGTAAACGGACTGCTGCACTTGTTTCAGCAGCAGCCATGAAACGCTGTACAGATGCCCCTTCAGCTAGCAGGCCGATCCGCTGGCCAGGCAGACAGGGATGCGGCCTTGCAAGTGGGGGCTATGAACAGGTGACAATTGGTGGCTTAACCACGCCACCCTACGACACTGGCAAGCACTGCTGCTGCCTCGCAAACGGAATTGGCGACGACGCGCTGCATGTACACGATAGATCACGGCACCATGCACACTGTGTCCAGACAGACGCGCACGCGCACTTGGTCGCCGCCAGTCTAGCGCCAATGCGGCAATTCTCAAACGGATTAAGGCCATGTAGTATCTGCCCGACTCAGTTCGCATGGCATTTGCTGGCACACCAGGATTGGGAAAGTACCGTGGCATCCACTCCTACTTTACTCACGCATCGTGCTGCCATGCCACCTGCTTAATCCTTACTACTTAAGCCCCTCGCTCTAGTAAGCCGGAAACGGGGGGAACGCATCCACGTACAGTGGTAAGTGGGACGGCCTTTATTGCTCGGCACGCGAATACGCATCCGGCTGGTCATCCAAGCTGGGCCGGTGCCCCGTGGGTGACACGTATGCAAGGTTATGCACCAGGGCTGCATCGCGCGGGCTGACGTTGCTGCCGCCAGCGGCGCCGGCGCCGCCGCTGCCGCCTGGCATCCACGCTCCCACCTTCTGCGCGGCGCCTGGCTCCGTTCCGCTGGGAGACGGTCCCGTGCTTGGCGACCCTCCCGCCGAGCCAGTCTCGCCCGAACCGCGCTTACGCATCAGTCCCATCAGCCGGTCCCGCATGTCATCCACCACAGCGCCCCCGCCCGAGCGCTGCTGAGGCGGCAGCCGCAGCCCCGGCCCCACATCCGAGGCTACGCGCAGGCGCGCCAGCGGCGTGTGGTGCGGGACCGGCGCCTCCCCGCCCTCCGTGGTCTCCTCCTCCGGAACCACCCCGATGTTGGTGGGCGCGTAGCTGTATGATCGCTTGTTCGCAACCATCGCTGTGGGAGGGAGCCGCTGCGGCTGAAGCGGCGGCGACGGGCCGGGGCTCGGCTCGCCCGAGCGCGGCTTGGGGTTCCATGGCATGCCCTTGTTCACCATGCCGGTGGCCTCCGCTGCGGCGGCCTCAGCTGCCGAAGTCAGCCGTGTGAAGCCGGCCGTCATGGCCGCCATCGGCGGCCCTGCCAGGTGCACCTCGGTCGCGCTGCCGGGGCGGCGCACGGGGCTCAGGGGCACGACGGCGACGCCGCCGCCGCTGCTCCGATCGCCCCCGCCGCTCTGGCGCGCCGGTGAGACGGCCACCACCGACGCCGCGGCTGCCGCGGCTGCCGCTGCGGCGGTCTGCACCGTCTGCTGGTAGCCTGTGTTGGAGAGCGGCTTCCAGGGCGAGGCCAGGACCGGCATGCTGGCGGCGTTCATCATGGCCGCCAGCTCCGCCTCCCCGAGCTCCTCCACATCCGAGGGAGTGTGCTTCGCGGCCGCTTCCGCTGCCGCCACCCCATCGTCCAGCAGCGCCGTCTGGCGGCCAGCCCACACGTTGGACGTGGGCGCCATGCGCTGCTGGTCCGGCGGCGTCGACTGCGGCCGGGAGCCGGGGCGGGATCCAGACCTGGAGCCGCTTGAAGGCGAGCCCGATGCCTGCCGCTGCTGCAGCGGCGCACCCGGCGGCGACGACAGCCGCGACGGCGCTTGCGGGTAGGGGTGCACCGCCGGGCTGGACACGCGGCGGCGCGAGCTGTCGGGCGCCGGAGAGGAGGCGCCGTCGCTGCCCTTGCGCCGCATGCCCGCTGCCTCCGTTACCGACAGCTGGCTGGGGGACAGGATGCCGCTGATGTCCTCCACCATGGAGCCGGTGCGGCCCGGCGTGTGCTGCGCCGATATCAGCTGGCCGCCGGACCTGGCGCTGGGCTCGGGGATGCTGACGCGCATCCAGGGGGGCATCACCATCGAGACGCCGCTGCCGCTGCTGACCGCTGGGCCGGCTCCGTTGCCGGCCTCGGCCGGCTGGCCGCCCTCGCGACCCGCGGGTATGGTGTCCGGCTGCACGCGTGGCACGTGGGGCAGGTCTTCGTCCTGCAGCGCCTGAGGCCGCTCCACAAAGGCGGGGCCGGGCGCCATGCCCAGGCCTGCCAGCAGCTGCTGGTTGAACAGGTAGGCCGAGGCCATCTGCTTCCAGGTGCGGACCTGAACACCGAGGCGGGTGGAAGGGGAGGGGGTGGGGGGGAAAGATTGGAAGGCGGTCTCAGTAGGGATGGGGGCGAGCGGAGCTGCACCATGAGACGAGACGCAGGCAAGGACTAGGAGGAGTGATATACTGCAACCTGCCGCAGCCGTCACTTGGCGACAGTGGGAGAGACCACCTTTAAGCTCTCATGGCGCCGGTGGGCCAAGCAGTGCCGGTATGCGACCTCCATCCCGCAGCCCTTGCAACCCGGCTCCAAAACCCCCGTTGCAGGCACGTGGACCCACCTGCCAGCGGTGCACTCCGCTCTGCCAGCGGACGATCGACTCCACGGCGGCGTGGAGCGCGTCATAGATAGACAGATGGATCTGGATCTCGGTGCTCAGGCTGCGGCGAGGCGGCGCCGGCGCGGCGGGCGACTCGGGCTCCTCCTCTTCCTCAGCGCCGCCGTCGCCGCCACCGTCCTGACGGCGGCGCCGCGCGGCCTCCGCCTCCGCGGCCTGCTCCAGCACTCGGTACTCGCGCGACTGGGCTCCGTAGGTGCGGCCCACACGGGCCATGACGCGGTTGGCGGCCGTGAGCGCCAGGTCCCGGTTCTGCAGCGCCGTCTCGGCCGTGGCCTTGTCGTCGTCTGCGGGCAGCTTGGCAGCTGCGGCGGCGGTGGCCGCGTCCACCATCAGCCGGCGCATGGTTGCCTTGTCGATGAGGCGGCTGCCGCCCTGCACCCGTGCCGCGCGCACGCGGCCGTTCCAGGTCTTGGGCAGGTCCGTCGCGCACATCAGCTCGTCCACGCCACCCACTGCAAGCGAGCGGAGCAGCTCCTTGTTGGTGGGAGACCCCAGCCCGCTGCCGTTGCCGGCTGAGCCTGCGCCGGTGGCGTCCATGGCGGCTGCTGCGCCACCGCTGTCGGCCGCAGGCTTGGCGGCCGCGGCGCGGCGCGCCGCGGCGGCGGCCGCCAGCAGGCGACGATTGCGGCGGCCGGTGGCGCCGGGCATCATGGCCAGCAGCCGGCGCGCCATGTCGGGCAGCACGACGCGCGCAAGATCCTCCGGCACCGTGGACGCGCGGCGCCAGTCGACCGCACGCTTCTGCTTGAGGAAGATATACGTCATGGTGGCGAAGAAGAAGTTGAACAGCACGAACAGCATCAGCGCCACCTGCACCGCCAGGATGGCCGCCGAGGCGACCCGCTCGGGCACGGGCACAATGCGGCCCTGCGCCAGCACGCGGCTTGAGTCCAGCTGGCCGCCTCCGCCCACCATCAGCGAGATGGTGTCCACCAGCGCGCCCAGCCAGGTGGAGACAGCGCCCACGCGCTCGCCCAGCACGGTGCTGGAGGCGGCCGCCAGCATGGACACCACCAGCAGGATGAGCAGCGCCAGGTGGAAGATGGGGCCGGCGATGGACATGAGGGAGCGGCAGATGATGCCCAGGCGAGCCTGGAACGACATGGAGCCAACCAGCCTGCGGGGCGCGGGCAGGGGGGGCAGGGGGGAGGGGAAGGGCAGAGGGAGAGGCGTTGGATATCAAGGAGGCGCCGAGGAAGCTAACGTACAGCATGGGAACAGGCATGGGAACGTGCACGTGTCGAGAGATGCTCCTTGCGCCCTGCACGCCACACGCGAGCCCCGCCTGGCAGCGGGAGGCCCACAGGGTTCCCCCAGCGACACTCACTTTGCGATGAGCGCGACGATGACCACCGCCTGCAGCATGCCGTAGACGGTCCACAGGGTCACCAGCCGGTGCGCCTCCCGCAGCACGCCGTTCAGGTCGTCCCAGTCCGAGTCGTCCGCGCCCAGCAGCCAGCGGCCGGGGTCGCCCGGCGACGTGGGCACGCTTAAGCCCAGCGACGAGGCGGCGGTGTACAGCGACGAGCTGGTGCTGGAGGCCGCCTCCGAAACGCCCACCTCCGAGCGCGCCGACATAAGCCAGCGCCCGGACGACGAGGCGGCTGCGTCGTACACCCGGTACGACGACCGGGCGTTGTACAGCACCAGGTGGCGGTCCACGAAGGCCGTCCAGAAGGCGGCCACGGCGATGAGCAGTACGGCAAGAGGCACGTCGTACAGCAGGCCGCCGTCGTGCCGCACGAACTCGCGGAACCAGGCGCGGCGAGCCGACATGCCGGCAAGACCGCGGAGCTCGGCTCGCTCCTGACGCAGCTCGCGCTGCTCGTTGTGCGTGACCTGGAAGGCGGGGCCCGCGCCCGACTCTGCCCAGGGGATGGCTCCTGCGCGGAATCGAAGCGTTGTAGGCGAGGAAACGTGGCGCTCGAGGTTGATAAAGGGCATGGCGAGAAAGGGAGACAAAACAAGTGGCAGCAGCTCGGAGAGACGATGCAGGGCAGGTCAGAGCAGTCCCTGAACGTACCGGCAACGTCACCGTGGGGCATAAACTTGCCGCCGGCTCCAGCGCCATCGCCAAAGCCCTTGGCAGCCGCGACGTCCGCCTCGCGATCCGCTGCAGCGGCGGCCACGGCAACCGCAGCGTGGCGCGCGGCGCGAGCTGCGGCGTTGACGACGGCAATGGCGGTCACGACGGCGAAAAAGATGGACAGAATCCACAGCGGCAGCAGCTCGTGCGCGAAGATGGTGGGCATCGCGTCCGCAAGGTGCTGCCCTTCGTTCAGGTAGGACATGGCGGGGAAGCCCACGGTGGAGAAGCGGCCATTGATGCCGCCCGTCTCTCCCCAACTGAAGTCGCCGCGGAAGTACGCAAATGCCTTCACCACGGGGTTGTACACCTGGACGGACCGGGCGGGTTGTGGACGGGGCGGGTCAAGCTTGGAACACGCCGTGTGCACGCCACGAACCACAGCCTCCCTCGTGCAAGGGAAGACGGCGCCCGGAGCTTTGCGCGGTAGCCTACTGGCGACCAGCTGCACTGCCCGCTCCCCAGCCCCAAGTGCACCAACCCAGCACCCACTTTCCAGCTCCAGGGGCACTCACCAACAGCTCCGCGCTCATGTCGCTGGTCTGTCGCCGGTCCAGGTAGTTTCCGTCCATCAGGTACCGCACCATGTCGACGGCGCGCCCGAACGACAGCCCGCCCTCCAGCAGCACCGGGAAGCCCGGCGGCCGGCCCTCCAGCGCGCGGGCGGTGAAGCCGTAGGGCGTGCCGGTGGGGCCCACCTGGGTCGAGTCGCTGGTGTTGTAGTACCACGACAGCTTGGAGGCCAGGTCGGCACGGTACAGAGAGGACGACCTGGGGTGGCGGAATGGGAGATGAGGTGATGGATTGGATGGGCGGGAGGGGTATACCGGTAGGCGAGTGAGGAGGGCTGATGGGTGGGGGCGACGGCTCCCAGCACAGGTCTGGCAGAGGCATGTGGGGGGGGCAGTCGGCGTGCAGTGCGGTGTGCCGCGCATGCCTTGCGGAGACCGCGGCGAGCCCACGCAGGCAGCGGCCCGAAGGGGGCGGGCTACGACCTGCTGTGCGCAGATCCGCAACCCATACCCGGACAGCGCCTCGCTTCCAACACGCCCGTACCTGAGGAAAACGGGGTCCACTCCGTAGGGCGCGACGCTGTTGTTGACGCCCCCGAACAGCCGCTGCAGCTGCGCGGCGGCCTCATCGCTCTCCTTGAAGTACGCCAGCTCGTACAGGTGGCAGCGCGCGTCCAGGTCGGAGAAGCCGCCGCCGCAGGGCGCCTCGGCGGCCCTGGTGGAGGCGGCGGAGCTGGGCGTCACCTCGGAGGGCGACCACAGCGGCCGGCGCGTGGTGTGGAGCAGCATGCCGCCCACGACGCGGTTGCCTGCGCGCGCCCCCGCGTGGCGGGGCCGCATGGAGGCGGCGGCGTCGCTGAGGTCGACTCCGGGGGAGAGGCTGGTGCCGCCGTAGCCGTGCGTGATGTAGTAGCCGAGCCAGGGCAGGATGGTGTAGCCGCCGCTGAAAGAGCTGCTGCCGCCGCCGCTGCTGCCGCCGCTGCCGCCGCGGCTGGAGGTTTGCAGCAGGTGGCGCCGGCCGCCGGTGACTCCAGAGGCGGAGGAGGAGGCGTTGGCGCTGTCGACGGAAGATGCGGTGACGGGGGCCGAGAAGCTAGAGATTGTGAAGCTGACGGAGAAGCCGTTCTGGTTGAGGCGGTAGCAACCCGTGCTCGCCTCCAGGTCGCCGTCCTTTCCAGTCGCATCCGCGATCGCCATCGCGGTGTAGATGGCGCGGTCCGTCTGGGCGCGCGCGTCCGCGGACAGCTCGGTCAGCGTCAGCTCAAGCTCCGCGGCCTGCGCCGCCAGGGAGGCCTGCGCCGCCAGCTGCGCATCCAGCAGCGCCGCGACCTGCAGTAGGGATATGCATGGGTGGCGGGGCGAGGGCGCGGGAAACGCATGTAAGCAGGGGCGGGAGACTGCAGGAGGACCGGGAAAGGTCAATGCCGACCGGGGTGGCACATCCTGATTACCCGCGATGTCCCATCTGCACTTGGATGCTGTGCTCTAAGCGCCATAGACACAGATCCCACCAGCACCAATAAACCCAAATAACCTCTCACCTGATCGGTGCGCGACAATGTGGCGTTCTCAGCAGCTCCGGCGGCCGCGAGCAGTGCCTCGAAAGCGTCCTGCTGCGCCGCAGTGCGCTGTGCCTCCGCGCGGTCCGCCTGCGCGCCCATGATGTTCTCGATGCTGCTCGACAGCGTCGCCAAGTCCGCCGACATGTCCACTGCCGACTGCGCGAGCGCCATCGCGAGGCTGGCCATGGCAGCTGCGTAGGAGACGGACAGATCGGGCGGCGGTGGCAGGGTGGCGCTGACAGACGTGGCGTTGAGGGAGGTGGAGACGGAGGCGACAAGCGCCTCCAGGGCCGCCGCGCTGGCGGTGCTGTCGCCGCTAGCGGTGGTATTGGCCTGTAGCATGCGCAAGGCGGCGCGGCCACCGGGCGCGCCGCCGGGCATCCCCGCGTCACCGTAGTCGCCACCGGCCGCGTCCTCCGGGCCGATGCCGGCCCCCATTCCAGACATGAACTCGGCGTCGCTGAGGCCGGCGCCGAGACGAACGGCCTGGCGCTGCATCCGCCGCAGCTCCAACCAGCGCTGCTGAGCCAGCCGGTCCCAAATGCGGTTGATGCTGTCCTCGCTTGGGCGCGCATCCGAGCTGACGGCCGGCGCTGGCGCAGGTGCCGGCGCGGGCGCACCAGCCAGCCGCCGGCGGCCGCCGACGGTGGCGGCGCCGTTGAGTGCACTGCGGTGCACTGCGGGCGGGTTGTAAATGTAGATCACGACGTCGACCGTCAGGCTGGCTGGCGTGGCGGTGCTTGGCGGCGGTGTGGCGGGCGTCACGGCGGCGGCGGTGATGTCAATATCGGAGGGGCGCACGCCAAACGCAGACATGCGCGCCGTCACGTTCTGCAGCGCGTCGGCATAGTCGGTGCTGCTGGTGTTGCGCAGGTGCGCCAGCAGCTCGTCCGCAGCCACGTCGTCGGTGAGGCCGTTGGGCAGCAGCGTCAGGCGCGCGCTAATGGTGGCGCGCTGGTAAACCACCACCGTGCGGTCCACCGTCGCGACGCGGCCCGCCTCGTCCGTCACGGCGTAGCGGAAGGTGTAGACTCCGGGCAGGCAACTGCCCGCCACGGCCAGAGCCTCCAGGCTGCAGGGAAGGCAGCCGGTGCCGCCGGGCGCGGGCGTGCAGACGGTGGTGCTGGCGACGGCGAGGGAGGCCGTCAGGTCCTGGGTCGTCACGGCGCCGCTGGGGGAGGTGGGCAGCACAGCGCCGCTGGCGACGGCGCCGCAGCCAAAGGTGCTGTCGCCCGAGGCGCAGGGACCCAGGTACACGGGCGGCACGGCGCCAAACTCCACGTACACCGTGCTGCTGCCGGGCGGCAGCAGCGTGATGGTGGGCGCGGCGGTGACGGGCGGCAGGAAGGCCAGGGTGGCGGTGCAGGGCGAGGGCGAGCAAAGGTAGCCGCCGGCGTTGTCGGGGCAAAAGAAAGGCAGGGTGGCCTCGGGACAGGGCTCAGTGATTACCACCGTGCGGCGCGCGGTGGCGTTGGCGGGCGGCCGGGCGTCGTCCCATACCCAGAAGTCCAGGTAGAAGACGGCGCCGGGCGGTGCGAGGGTGTTGAGGTTGCAGCCTGCCAGGCCCTTGGCGGCCAGTGTGTGGCGGCGCAGCAGGTCGGCCGAGCAGCCGGTGCTGCCGCCACCGTTGTGTAGGCAATCGGCGGGCGGGCAGACCACGACCCGGTCGGTCATGTTGACGCCGTCGGCGGACCAAGCGAGGGCGCCCGGCTCACAGGGGGCGGTGGAGGCGGCCGAGAGGTCGGCGTCGGCAGCGCAGGGCGTGTAGGCGCTGCCGCGGCGCAGCAGCACGAGACTGGGCGCGGCGGTGGCGGTGACGAGAGACACCGTCGGGCGGCCAGAGGCGGCGGCTGTGGTGGTGCTGGCGGCGGGGGCGGGCGAGGCAGTGGTGAGGTCGGAGCTGAACAGGCTGGAGGTGCAGACGCCGCCGCCAGTGGAGCAGGTGGCGTTGTCGGGGCAGAGCTGCTCGCCGACGGGGCAGGCGGGCGTCACCGTGAGGATGCGGGTGGCGGAGGAGGTGACGCCTGCGCTGTTCGCGACCGTGAAATCGAGCGTATAGGTGCCCGGCGTGGAGGTGGAGGCGTTGCACGCCAGTGCCAGCGGCAGCAGCGTCTGGCCGGCCCGCGTCGCGCGGAAGGGCGCGCCGCAGACGCGCACACGCAGGTCAAGGCTGCCCTCGCGCGAGTCCACGGCAACGGCGCCGGGGTCGCACGGCTGGTCCTTGGGTACCTGCGAGCTGCAGCGGTCGTAGGGCGTGCCCTGCACCACGCGGACCTCCCTCGGGCCCACCAGCGTCAGCGTCAACGCCGCGGCCGTGGGGGTCAAGGAGGATGACCCTGTGGGCGCGAGGCTGGAGGAGCCAGAGGTGCTGTTGCTATTGAGATCCAGGGCATTGATCAGGTCGGCGGAGCCGCACATGCCGTTGCGCGTGCAGGAGGGCAGGCCGCTGGCGTCGGTGCAGTTGCGCTCCGTGGGTGCGCACACCAGCGCGATGAGGCGGCGCGCGGGCAGGGCCACGTTGCCCGACAGGTCCGACACCTGGTACTCCACCATGTACGAGTAGGCGCTGCCGGGCGGCGTGGGGCGGCTCGTGTCCACAGCGGCGGAGCCATAGGCCTGCAACAGCGAGGTCAGGTTGCCGTCGGTGGCGTCGGTGGCGGTCGCGCCGGGGTCCGTCCAGTTGCTGCCCACGATCACGGTGTCCAGCATCACCGCCTGGCCGGTGGAGCTCACGGCGGGCGCGCCGTTGCCGAGCATGGAGATCACGGGCGGCAGCGTGTCGCGGACATAAGTGGGCTGGGAGGTCATGACGGCGGAGGAGGAGGACGAGGCGGCCATCAGGCTGCCGAGCAGGCCGTAGTTGTTAGGGTCTGAGCTGTCCGATGGCGCGAACGAGGTGCGGGTGAAGGACATCGGGTCCACAACGGTGGTGGTGCCGTCGGAGGAGACGACCGCGATGCCGCCGGAAAACGTGGTGACGACGGCAACAGGCGTGGAGCCGGCGGCGGCGACGGCCGCAGCGGCGGCGGTCGCCGAGGCGGCGGCGTCCCCGGAGACGGTGGAGGAGGCGGAGGCACTCGAGGTGGCGGCCAGGACCTTGCTGACGGCGGCAAGGCCGGCGCTGCACATGCGACCCACCGAGCAGGCTGAGAGGGAGGCGCACCAGAACTCGCCCGCGGCGGCGTTGCAGCGGGCTTGCACGACGACGGCGCGGTAGCGCGGCGTGGCGGTGAGGCGGCGCGAGTTGACGGCAGTGTAGGTGAGCAGGTAGACCTGGGACGAGGCGTTTATGGCACTGGCGTTGAGCGAAAAGCTGCCACCCACGTACACCAAGACCGTCGAGTTGCCGTCGCTGCCGGTGCCGGTTGTGCTGTTGGAGGTCGAGTTGGCGCTGCTGTTGTTGGCAGTGGAGCAGGCGAAAACAGGGGGCGGTGCCACCTGCGCAGCGGCGGCCGCCGCGGCCGAGACGGTAGCGCCCGCGACAGCGCCGCCACCGGCGGCGCTGTTGGCCGACGCGGCGAGGTTGAGCGCATACATGAGCGCCGACACGTCTTTCCGCCGTACACATACTCGTACGGCAACACGGACGTCCATACCGAATCCGTCCACCTTGTCGAACACGTAGGCGCCAGGGTCCGTGAAATTGTTCGGTTCCTGCACTTCCACGTACGGCTCACCGACCAGCGTGATGACCGGCGGCGACGCCATCGTGGCGGCGGGCACTGCGATGATGGGCGTGGCGGTGGCGGCGGTGGCGGCGGGGTCGCTGTCCAGGTCCATGGGAATGATGGTGATGGCCTTGGTGCTGCTGCTGCCCGCCACATCGGAGACGGTGGTGCTGGCAGCCAGGTTGCTCGCAAAGGGCTCGCTGAGCGAGACGTTGGTGACCTGCGTGCAAAACGCAGCGAGTGCAAATGTGCGGGCGAAGAAAACTCAATGGCGGTATAAGTGTACATGCAAGTAGATGTTACGGTGGATGGAGGACCTGTAGGCGGCTCTCCGATTAACGCGTTTGCCGGCCCTAAGACGCTGACCTCTTGTCAGCCCGGGCTCTATGGTGTAGCAGGGTGCACTGGACTCAATGGTGTCTTCGCCACGTTCCCAACGCGTCCCCACCGCACCAGCCCTCACCTGTATTCCAGCAGTGTTAAATGCCGGGTAGTTTGCGGCGTCGGTCAGCAGCGGCTGAGGCATATTCTTCAGCCTGAAGTAAAAGTACTCGAGGGAGGACATGGAGGAGAAGCCGCTGGTACGAGAGGCCCAGTCCGAATCGAACCAGATCTGCAGGCAGACACAGAGGCAGGTCGCTCCTTACGTAGACAGCAGGGAAGGGTTAACGGAGGAACGCGGAGGTGTGCAGATCGCGTGCTGCCAGCCAGCGCTAGTCTGTTTTTTCCTCTTTCGATGGCTTCGGTGCCTGCATTCTCCACTGTCCAAGAGCTTTCCCAGCCCAACATATACCAATGCTGCACCCACCTGCGATATGATCAGCACCCCGCTGCTGCCATTGCCTGCGGCCGGCACCACGCGCAGGTCCCACACGCGGACGTTGTCAGTGGACGAGACGCCGGCGCGGCCCGCAAGCAGCGACCGGTAGTTGGCCAGCAGGGAGGAGGCGCCGCCGGGGTAGGACGACAGCGAGACGGCGGGCATGCGCACGTTGAGGGTGATGAGCGGGTTGACCGACGAGACGAAGCGGGTGTCGTCGACTGCGGGTCAGGTGGGGAAGAGGAATAGACATGTGAGGGGCCAGCGGCTACGTGGGGAGCGCATATCAGCCGGAGCCGACTCGGTCCGCCATGCTCCTCGGCCGGCGGATTCAGCCCCTCACCTGTGGAGCGCAGGGCCGACCGGTCCATCGCGGTGAGCAGGAAGCGCGTGAGCCGCAGCGATCCCGTCCACAGCGGGTGGCGCACACTAAGGAGCGCCATGTAGGTGTCGGACACGCCCAGCCACACGGACACCTGGTACGACTGCTTGAAGGTCGAGAAGCTGCCTGCAAGGCACGAACGTGGGGGCGTTGGGGCAACGACACCAGGCGTGCACGTTGAGTACGAGCGAGGCGCACGGCCCGCCTAAACCAGTGCCCAACTGTAGCAAGCCACCGACTCAACCAAGACAACAAAGGGAGGCCCGGAAGGCTGTGGGGCACCGTGAGAAGGGACCGAACACCTGCATACAGCTTGATGTGAATGGCGCCCTTCACTGTGCATGCCGCCCCTCCTGCTCACCCCTGAACGTGATGACGCCGGGCGTGCTGGTGAGGTTGTCCTGTAGGGCGCTCAGACCATCCGGCGTGTCTGAGTTCAGTGGGGGCGTCGGCGCCACGACCTGGCCGGGAGCCCACGGGTCCTTCGGCTCGTCGCCCTGCGCGTAGGCGTCCAGGTCGACGCCCGCGCCAGCGGCATTGTCGCCCGTAAACTCCCCTGTGTACGACGGGTAGTCGTACGCCTGGCCGTACGAGCTGCCGTACGATGAGGAGTAGCTCGCGTTGTAGGCCGAGTCGTAATAGCTCCCGGCCGCAAGCAGCTCCCGGCCGGCGCGGCGGGCCGCTGAGCCGCGGGTCGCGGCCGCGTCGGGCTCCAGCCCGTTGGCCGCTCCCACGAGCCGCAGGAGGCGCCGCACGCTTGCCTGCAGGCTGGCTGCGTACGTGGTGGTGATGTCATCCTCAAGCGCCGAGGGCACAAGGGAGAGCACCACGCTCAGCCCCGGGTCGCTAAGCCACCTGGCGCCGCTCTGCGTGTACACGGGCAGCTCGATGGTCACCTGCTGCCCCATCGCAACGGAGATGGCCGCACCAGAGGCCACCGCGGCGGAGAGGACCGTCCCGCCGCTGCTGCTGCCGCTGCTGCCGGTGGTGGTGCTGTTGGAGAGGCCGCTGCCGCTGAGAACATTCGTCATGCGCGCGTCCGCCAGCGAGCGCGGCAGGTCCAGGAAGCCGGGCGCGATGCCCGCCACGCTGATCGTCTTGGTGTCCACCAGCGTGCCGCCCACGCTCAGCTCGAACGCCACCACCTCCTGCGTGCGCAGGTCGTAGCGCGCCCGCCACAGGCGCGCGCCGTCGGCGACGGCCACCAGCGGCAGCTCCACAGCGGTGCGGCTGGAGCCGCTGCGCGCAAGCAGGACGGCGCCGGCGCTGATGGGCGCGGCCTGGCCCGTGAAGTCGAGCAGCGTGGCGGTGAGGAAGACCCAGTCGCCGACGCGCGTCTGCGTGGCGCTGAGCTCCAGGCTGCCGTTGACCGGCAGCAACGGCTGGGTGGCGTTCAACGCGACGGAGACGGAAGCCTGCGGGGTCAGAGCGGAAGCGTTGACGTTGCGTTCCGGGCGCATTTACGGCTTACCGGTATTAGTACACCAGAAATCATTTCCCCTTCGACGACCAGACTGTGAGCAAGCCCTTTCCGTGCGCCCACCCTGAACTATGCAATTGGACCCCGTCCATTTGTACGAAGTCTGCGCGCAGGGCCTGTGACAAGCGCGCTCTCACCTGTGCGGTCTGCACGGCGGGGTGCCGTAGCGTCACCACCATCTGGTGCAAGCCTGTGGTCGGCACGCGGAAGAACACCTCGTACGCGCGGTTGGCGCCCGACCAGATGCCGTTGAAGGCTAGCTTCGTGCCGTTACCGCCGGTGATCGCCGCCGTGGCAAGCAAGCCCGGGTCGCCGCCGAAGGACCGACCCGTGGGTCGCAGCACCGGCACGAACAGCCGGTGCGTTGCCAGCGCCAGGCCCTGCAACACAGCCCCGGGCGAGGCTGCCAGGCGGAGGGAGCTGCCGTACAGCTGTACGGTAGCGCCCGCCAGCGACGGAGCAAACGCAACGGCCGCGGGCGATGCGGCGGACACGTTGAGCGAGACCGAGTTGGCGACAGCGCCCGAGACGGTGAGTGTTGCTGTCAGCTTCTCCTGTGCTTCCAGCGTGTGAACGTAGCGGAAGCGGCCCGCACCCGCCGCCGTGAAGTTGGTGCCCGGTACAACGGTGCGCCGGCTGGCGTTGCCGACCAGGGCCACGCTGGTGTTGATCGCTCCGAGAGTGGGGTTGCCAAACGTGTCGAACAGCGCCAGCTCCAGGGACACTTGATCGCCCACAGCCGTGGTATTGGACAGAGGGCCGACCTGCAAGTTCACCATGCGGGAGCAGGCCATATGGACGCCTGGCTGCGCACCCCAGGCTTCCCCAGGCTCCGTATCATCAATCCTAAGCAACTGCTCTCTCCTCATTAGCCAGGGCGTCACAGCTCATAGGGCCTAGGGCCTTACATGACTGCCCTCTCATCCGTGCCTGTAGCCCAGGCCTGGCCTTGACCCGCCCCGGCGCTGCAAGCTTAGCCGTACACCAATGCCGCTGCCGTGCTCACCTGCAATGCCGACTTGCTCGCTGCGGGCGGCCCGGGGTAGACGGTCACAGTGGTGCCATTGCGCCACACGCGGGGGCCCGGGTTGATGCTATTGGCGCCGCCAAAGAACACAAACAGCGTGTAGTTGCCGGCCTGCACAAATCCGGTGGCAGCAAGGCAGGGCACAGGGCTGGTCAGGGCATGTGAGGCTGGGGTGCGCGCATGTGATGACAGAGCGCCGCTGACTGCAGGGCCGGGTGCCGGGGCCGGCCGGCAGGGTGTGCGGCGCAGAGGGCGGGATACTGGCCGCTAGCCGGGATGCTGTTAGGGCGGAATCCGGGCGGTGGCAGATGGGACACGGCTGGTGGTCGTCCGGGCGCATGCCTGGCTTTGTACGTGACCAAGTATGCAGGTGAGCAGGTTGACTAGCGGCGAGGCGTTGATGGCACTCACCTGGTTGGGGACTGACAAGTGGTGTGCACCAAGACAGTCAGGGTGCAAACACAAGGTAACAGCATTCGTAGGTAGGGTAATTGCTGTCAGCGCAGAGAACTCCGACACGCCTAAGACCAGCCCAAATCACCTTTTGGAGCTCAGTGCCCGACACCGCCAACCGCCACTGGTACTCTCCGTTGAAAAAGCGCCACGGATGCAGGGTGCCGATGGGCACCACGGCCGGGGCCGCGGACGAGCCCGGCTGGGTCGGAGCCAGGATGCCCGTGGTCCAGACTTGGGAGGCCGAGCTGTTGAACGGAACGCGCGTCCTCAGCACCACCGTCAGATTCATGCCAGCTCTCTGGAGCGGCCGCGCAAGGATAGTGTCCAGTTGGCGTTCCCACGGCGCAGGAGGGCTCGGCGGAGGGGATGGCGGAGATGGCGGCGGATGCGGCGATGGGCTGGGAGGTCGCGGCGAGGGTGGTGGGCCCGGTGAGGGTGGCGAGGGCGATGGTGAAGGGGGCTGGAGAGGGGGTGACGGAGCCGGCGAAGGCGGAGATGGCGAGGGTGGAACGGGTGGGGGTGGAACGGGGCCGGGGGGCGATGGAGGCGGTGTCGGTATGGTAGGTGGAGGTGTTGACCCGGGCGGGCTCAGCGTGGGTGGAGGTATGGAGCTTGCCGGTGGCTCCGTGGAAGCCTGAGGGGGAGGCGACGAGTCCAGGGACCTGGGCGGAGGGGAAGGCTGGGGGCTGCCTGGAAGCGGTACCGGCGGAGCCGCGGAAGGAGGTAACGACGTAGGGGGCGGTGGCTCGCTCGCTGAGGGAGGCAACGGAACGGGAGGTGCTGGGGAATCCGACACCTGCGGAGGCGCTGGCGAAGGGGGCGAAGGGCTCTGTGTGCCATTCGAAGGAGGCGCAGGGCTGGCCGGCACAGGGCTGGGCGGCACGGACGTGGGCGGCTGAGGCGAGGGCGGTACTGGGCTGGGCGGCTCAGATGAGTGGGGGTGGCGTGGAGCTTGGGGGCTGAGGTGACGGCGGTACTGGGCTCGGCGGATCAGACGATGGGGGTGGCGTGGAGCTCGGCGGCTGAGGCGAGGGCGGTATTGTGCGTCGGCGGCTTAGACG
>LSYV01000343.1:0-16400 GCA_001584585.1 Gonium pectorale | reverse complement strand
GGGGGTAACCCCCCTGTAACCGAACCGAGCAGATACCCCCCCCCCCGCCTCAGCTCGGATACCGACCCCCACTGTTACCCCTCCTCCTGTAACGCGACTGGGGGTTATGGGGGGGTTACGGGGGGTAATACTGCCATAGGGATGATTATTACGTTATGCCCAGCAGCAGCAGTCCGCGACAAACCTCAGCACTCGCTCGCCTTGCGTGTGCCTGCTGCGCACCTTACCAGCGTTGGACATACAAGGGACCGCCTGCGGCGGTGCGGCTGAAGTTTAGCAGGGTGAGCCGCGCACTGCGCGCAGTTGCGACTCCCTAAGGGTGCGCCCTAATATTGCGATAGATAGATAGATGGACGCCCTGCTGCCGAGGTTCCCTTGATTGCCCTCGTACGTCCTCCGCCCCTCCTGCCGCCCCTCCCCCGGAGGTTGTCCCCGCCCCTCCTGTGCCCCCCCCGCCGTCCAACGAACTCCCTTATCAACCGTGCCCCAGCAGGCCTCACCCCTGGCTGCTGAGTGACAATGGACGCTGTATCTCACTCTGTGTTTCCCGCGGCACCCGCCCCTTTTCCCATGGGCCCTTCGGCACGAATATATAGGCGCTGTCGTGTCTTGCTTACCTGGAGGGCGCTGTTGCCCTACCTGGACCCTTGTGTTATTATGAATGCCTCCCCCCGCAATTCCTGTCCCGCCCCGTTGCCATGGGCCCTTGGTCAGTATGGGCAGTGTACCCCAGCGGCTTCCGCGCTTCCAGGCCCTGCTGTGTCGCCTTGGGCCCTTGGAATACGAGTGACGCCCTCCCAGAGGTTAGTGTGCCCCCACAACCTGCCCTTGCGCCTTGGACCCTTGGGTAATGTTGGGCATCTTCCTCCCACGTACCCGTTCTCAGCATCCTCACCCCCTCACGCACCATGGGCTGTTGGGAGCGAGGGGAGGCATTCCTCCGCGTGGGCTGTGCCCCAACACCCTGCTGGGCCCCCCAAGGCTTCTGGCGCCCCGGCGCACCACACAGCATGGAATAATTATTATAATGATATTATATATATGATATAATGGATAATCTTGCCCATGTATGTGTTTCCCGGTCCCCCACACCCCGCCCCTCACGATGCATGCATGGGACTTTATTCAACACGGATAGGCGCGCGCTGCTGCCCCTTGTGTACTCCTTGGCCCTACGCCCCGCGCTGTTGCCAAGGACTCTATCTTGTGTTATGATAGTTGCATGCCTTACCCGCAGGTTTCCTGTAGCCCACACACTGCCCCATGGCCCTGCCTGCTGCTGGGTTGTGATGGACGCACATCCTCCCGAGTTTCCCACGCCCCCACACCCTGTCCCTTCGCCTTATTAGGTCCTTTAATTAGGATGGGCGGCCCTGCCTCCTCCGAGATTCCTGTGCCCCCATGACCCCGGCTCTAGGGCTCGGGCGGCATGCCTTCGCCCTTGCCCTAAAGAAGGGTTTAGGTCACATTTGCCTAGGATCCCCTGTGGAAGGCCTCGCTCGCCAAAGTAAGGCGACGCCGTTCTCGTTCCTAAAACGAAAAGAGACTCGCAAGGGCGGACGCCGGAGGTAAAACCCTACCCGGGACACCGTGGCCGAACCCCAGAAGCCTCCCGCCGTCCCCGCGCCAGCAACCAGCCACACCACCCCGTGTGAGCTCGTAGGCATTGCCCCTTGTCTGCCTTGAGACAACTCCAATTCATTTGGACAAGGGTTTCATCTATCAGTGGTTCTCATCACGGCGGGAGGGATATCTGTCCCTCCCGATGTCTGCGCCCTTTCTCGCATGTCCGTCTGTAACCTTTCTACAAACAAAATCTCCGCCCGGGGCCTTGCAGGAACACATGACTGTGCTCACGGCCATGGGTTCGTACGTTGTACGAACTGGCTGGCCGATGACCGAGTGTTATCTTTCCTCTTGTCATGATTCTCTGTGTCATAATTGCACCTCACTGCAATACGGTGCCGATGCGAGCGGACTAAGACATCCAGAAACTACATACATGTCCCGTGGGTCACCACAATTGGTCGCCACCAAACTTCGACCAGACCGTCGGGTCCCTACACAAAGCGCGCGCATTGGTCCACACATGAACCCGTCGCTCCCGCTTAAATAAGCAGGTCCTGAATGAGTTTCGCGTTAGCTGCAGTATGGTCGCAATCGAGTGGCAGCCGCAGCATGCCGGTAATGATAGGAAGGAAAGGCGAGCATCATTACTGGAGCGGATAGCGCAGGCGACAGCGGCTTGTGCCGCGGGTCTCCGCTCCTTTCTCCTGTCGCCACCGTTCCAGTGCGCGGTGCAGCTCCTGGTCGGCGTCCTGATTACCAGCCTCTTCGTCGTTATCAGGTGGGACTGCTCGCTCACTCACGCGTTGTGCGCCCATTGGCGACGCGTCATGGCCGCGCAACCCCCGGCATGCAATCCAACTACGGTACCAGGCTTTCCCACACAACCCCTCTGCCTCACATGTCCATGTCCCTCGACATCCTCCCTCCCGCGCTCATCGCTGCCCCGCTACCTGCGCTCCTGCTCACGCGAGCCGTACTACGCGCCCCGCAGCCGGGACTGATGACATACACCACCGGCGCCCGGCTGCTGACGCCTTCCCGTCACCTCGCCACCCTGCCACCCCGCCACGCCGTCGCACAGGCCGTTGTCCTTTCCTCTGGCCTGCCTGGCCCCCGTGCTGTACGCCTCCTGGGTGGTGCTGCTCAGCGCCGACAACCACCTGGGCAGCCGGCTGCAGGGAGGCGCCGCCGCCGCGGCCGCCATGGCGTGGGGTGCCGTGCTGGGCGGCGTGGTGGTGAGTCACGAACCACCCACAGCTCACGGCCCCTAGCTGGCCACCAGGTAGACCAGGGCGAGAGTGGGCACTATTGTGGATGGGTGTGTGCGATTGAGCTTCCAACCTGGAGAGGTCACAGTTACGTAGTCGACGGCCGTCCCCCGGTCGACAGCCGTTCCCCGGTCGACACGAAGACCATGCTACCGGCCGTGTCTAGCGCACGTGCTCAAAGCTACGAGCTTTCTGCTGCTTACTAGTACGTTACATTACTTGGTTCCTAGCTTCCTACACCCTCATCCACCCACCGACCCCGCGACCCGTCCAACCGCGCGCAGCTGTCCGTGGCGCTTCATGTCGCGTGCGGTCGCGCGGGCGGCCCGGGTGGCGGCAGCGGCCCACCGCCCATCGCCAGCCCGGCCCACACTGCCGCGTTGTGCGGCCTGTCGGTGGCGCTGCTGCCGCTGCTGACCAGCAACCGCGCGGCGCTGGGGCCCCCCCACCCGCCGCACCTGTGGATGTCCGGGCTCACCTCGTGCCTGGCCTTCGGCATCACGGTGCTGTCGGGGCAGCTGATCGCTGACGAGCGACAAATGTGGAGCAAGGTGAGTTTTGCATCAGCCTGGTGACGAGTCAGTCTTTTGGCGGATGTTTTCCCCGTGGGCCGAGAGGGCATGGAGCCGAAGGGTGTGGTGCATGCCGAAGCGCGTGGTGCCGCGCAGTGGCCTCTGCGAGGCCGTGAGTGGCGGTCGCCCTAGTGTACCACCACTGCCCAGGGACCGGTACAAAGCAACCCCGCAGCTGTGGGCTGCCGGCTATAGGATCCACGGCCCGGGTAAAAGCTGTGCACAAGTACGGTGACGGTTTTCCGGCGCATGCCTGCAGTTTGCGTGACCCTGGTGGCGTTGACTCTGTCTTCCACTCTGCACCATGTACCGTGTCGTTACCGTACTGCGTCTCCAAGTCGCCTCATCATGGCACGGCACCATGCCCGACAGACATTGGCCGTGGCTCTAGCCCTTCGCTCCGGCGGAACATGTCCCGCCGGTCAGCAGGGTACCAGGGTTGCCGCCGCCCCGTTCCCATCCGCTCATAGGCGTCCCTTACCTGAAACGCCTCCCCTCCCCCCCAGGTCGTACTCAGCCTGGTGATCGTGTCGCTGTTGGGCGGGGGCGTGTCGGGCCTGGTTGCGGCCGCCGTGCTGCCCTCCCTGGCGGCGGACGAGCTGCGCGCGGACACGGCGGCAGCGGTGCGGGGGCTAGGGCACGCAGCCACCAGGTGCGTCGGACGCAGGCTGTCCATTGTTAGGTACTAAATGCTACAGACAGTTTTAGAACAACACCCGCTTTTGGGGCGGGCCCAAACGAATAATGGGGGCCTGAACAAGGGGTGCTTGGACGAAAGACCCAGCCCCTGGAAAAGGCTCCGCCTATGGGCGGGCGAAAAACACCACTAGAAGGGCGTCCCCGGACGAAAACCCTTGTCGTGTTCAAGCTGTTTCGTCCGGCCAAGGCGCACAGGGATGTGGCGGGGTATGGCTGTGTTACCTAGGTTTTCGGGGGAGCTGCACGACCACCAGTGCGCCTGGTGTGACGCAATATTCAGGTTCAACAGCCGACCGGGCCGCACGATAGGGCGGAAGAAGAGCACACGAAATCAAAGGCGCGTGGGTGAGAGGGTCGGGGGGAAGAGGCGGGCTCCGAAAGAGGACAGCCTGTTCGACGACGCGGCCACCACACGTGTCGCGTACAGGTACCACTTCAGTATTTCCAACGTCAGCGCACTGAAACATCCCCCTCCAGGCTTGCGAGCCGCGCGCTGAGGCCGTACCCGCCCGCTGTTGCGAGGCCGTCTGCCGCTTCGGGGACACGAGCGGTGTTTGGCGGCCCGGCAGCCCCGCTGGACCCGCGGGTCCTTGTAACCGCTGCGAGCCCGCTAGCTGCGGAACGCCCCCCCGCCGGCACTGCCGCTGGCGGCGGTCGCGGCGGCGGCAGCTGGCCGCCGCTGCCAGACCCTCTGTCGCAGGCAGTACCAGCTTGGGGCAGCGCGCTCGACGCCGACGTGGGTGGCGCCACTGGCGCCGACAGCCAGTCCCCCGCATGGCACTCGACGTCGGGTTCTGAGGCATCACACGTGTCTGTATCGGAGTCTGAAGGCGAGGAGATGGCAATCGAAATGCCATCTGACCCAGCTGAGTGGCCAGCCGACGCCGCAATCGCTGCAGTTCCCAGCGATAGCGGTCCGAGAACTGTTGACGGCGGTAGCGGTGCCAATCGTGTCACCAGAGGAGGCGTTTCCGCGCATCGGGGCCCGGGCGCTATCGGCGGCAGCGTCGACCGCTCAAACGGCGGCGTCGGCGTCGGCGGGCTGAGTAGTGGTGCCAGCGACAGTTCGTTTGAGTTCCAGGAGGGGTCACCGGCGGATGACGACCTGGAGAGTGATGACGCGTTCCTCCGTATGCTGCAAGACGCCTCCGAGCCGCCGCAGCGGCGGCGCATCCTGCGCGCAGCGTCCAGCGTCAAGTGCGCAGCTGCCACCGCCGGCGGCGGCGGCAGCGGCGGTGGCGAAGCAGCGGCTGCTGCTGTTGCGCTGTCGCGTCTCAGCCTGCCACCTTTCCTTGCGCCACCGGGAGGCATTGGGCCTTCGCCGGCGGCTGCCGCGGCCGCGACGGCGCTGGGCTCCGGCCCCGGAGCCTGCGCGCATGGCGGCGGCGGCGTCAGCGACCGCGCGACGGTGGTCTGGGTGCCCGTCTCCGCGCTGCGACCACTGCTGGCGCGCGCGAGGGCCTGCTTGGCATCAGCAGCGCTGGAGCCTCCCTGGCTCATGAGCGGCCCTTCGGACCTGCGTGGGTGCGGTTACGATTTCCCCATCCCCCATGTTGGCTAGTTGGTTGTCGGGCGGGCGGGGCGGGCGGCGTCCAGCACTAAAAAAGGAAAAGGACCCGGCTCGCGGGCTGTACGGCTGTGACCAGTACGGCGCAAGCGTACGGCGCCTCGCAATGTCACCCAAGCAACCTCCCGCGTCGCCGCCCGTGCAGGCCGCTGGTCGGTGCTGCTGAGCCGCTGCGAGGGGCTGCTGGACCGTGTGGCGGCGCTGGAGTGCCTGGTGGAGGGCGAGGGGCGCGGGCAGCAGGTGCACACGACCGTGGTCTTGTTCTGTGCGCGCTCCTCTCCTTATCAGGCAACTGCACCTGACCTGCATTCAACCTGCGCACCCGCTGGCCGTGAAGCTGCTGGCCGTGAAGCTGCAGCTGCTGGCCGTGAGCCGTGAAGCTGCTGGCTGCGTTTCAAGATTGTGCTGCGCAGGATGATTGCTATGCCGCCAGGTTTGTCTCCTTTGCGGGCAGCCCGGAATCTGTGCATGCATCTTTGCATATAATCTCCCACGCGGTCTTCGTCACACGCCCTCTCGCCTGCTCGCGTGCGGTGCGTGGCGGGTGACGGGTGGCGGCCGCAGGCGCTCCGGGACTCGAGCTTGCGAGAGCTGCTGGGGGTGGACGTCATCGCGCCGTACAGGCTGGCGTACGGCAACGTGGCCGCCAGCTGTGCACGGATAGCGGCGGCGCTGACGGCGGCGAGCAACGGCGGTGGTGACGGCGGCGCCAAGAGGGGCGCGGGTCCTCCAGCGAAGGTGAGGCGAGTGGTGTACCAACGAGGGTGTAATGAAGAAGGGAAACGGGTCGCGTCGCGGACACCCAATCGCATTGAAACGCAAGAGACAAACAAACTTGTGGTGGTCTTGGCGTAGTTGTTGGCAACCTATGAACCTGTGGCACTACGAGGCGGGCGGTGCCCACGAGGGGAGTCCCAACTAGGGCATGAACGAGGGTAGCCAAAGAAAGTCGCCGTGATGATTCCTTGGGTCATGTTTGGGTCGCGGCTTACGAGAAGATTGTCGAGGAGGTGGTAACTTAACTGCCAACCATGTGTTCTTCGCGCCTTGCCGTCTGAGTTTGCGGGGGATCTTTTTCCTCCGGCCCTGCCACCAGCTGTCGGCGACGTCCCCCGGCTCGGACTGCTGGTGCCAGCTCAGGCGCCAGCTTCGCTGCGAGATCCTCACCGCGTTCCGCGGCTACTGGGCTCGAGTGCGCGGCGAGGCCGCCGAGGGCGCTACTGCCGGGGCGGCAGCTCGGGCCTCCCCGAGCGCAGGGCCCGGCCTGGCCTCCCCTGCTTCGGTGCCGGCACCTCCACCCTCGCCAGCAGCCGCTCCAGCAGTGCGATCCAATGCGGCGCTTCCGCCATTGCTGGACGCAACGACGGCAGCCTCGCCCGGCGTCGCTGCATCCCATGGCCCTCCCGCCAAGATACGCATCCTGGGCATTGGCCAGGTGAGCGAGGAGGGCCTGCGGTAGCTGCAAGCCCTGCTGCCCCTGGTTGAACGTAGCGAGTTCTGCTGTTGTCAGCAGCCGAACCTTCCTCACTGTGATCACGCATGGTAACGTCGTTTGTTACCACACCAGGAATAGTGGAACCTGGAGCGCCAGGGGATTCCCAAGGCTGCCTTTGGTACCCGTGCCCCTGCGCAGTCCCGCGCGCTCATGTTCCTCTGGAGCGTCACGGAGGGCGTCCTCACCGCCACGCAGCAGCTGGAGGCGGCCGTGGCGGAGCTGTTGCTGCAGCGCGGGCCGCCAGGCGGCGCCGCCGGCATTGCTCAGCCCGTGACTGCGAGACAGTCCGCTGCACCGCCAGATGCTGCGGCCCACGGCCCCGCCGGTCAGGGGGCGGACGTCAGCGACCCGGCACCCGCACCGGCAGGCCCCGAGGGCGCAGAACACAGAGTCGGGACGGGCCAAGGTGGTGACGGCGGCGGCAGTGGCGACGGCATAGGGGACAACGCCCCAAGCGGGCGCGGCAAAGGGCCCAGTCTTGGCCGGTTGGAGGTGGCGCGACACGCTCCGGCGCCGGCCAGCTCAGCATCCGCCTCCGCGTGGGGCCGCTGCCCCGGACTCGGCCTCTGCCAGGCAGCGGCGGCAGCAGCGCGCGGAATGACCCGGGACTGGGAGTGGGCGCTTCGCGTGCTCCGGGTGAGGGTTGAGCTGTGGCATCGCGCGCCCTTGGGTCCCTTTCCGGAAAGACAAAGCACCCCGCAAGCCCCAGTAATGTCACGTGGTTCCAAGCGCTAGATAGGACGTCCTGCGCACACGCGGTAACTTTGTGTGCGTGTGTGTGTGTGAATGCTGTTCAAGCTCCGACTCTCCAAGCCTGCCCCTTCATCTGCTCGTCGCAGATACTGCTCGGCTGGTACATGGTCCGCAACGCCGTCGGCAGCACGCTAGCCAGCTGCCGCCTGCTCCTCGCCGGCGGACCCGCGGGTCGCCGGCGGCTGCTCCGGAGCCGCACCTTTCAGTTCGGCGTCAAGTATTGGCTGGCGGTCAGCGCCGTGCTGGTGCTGGTCGTGGGCCTGACCGCCCGCGACGACGTGCCCATCCTGCGCCGCTACCCTCCTCTATACGGCTACATCGCGACCAGCGTGTCAATGACCGAACGGGTGAGCCGTCGAACGGCGATTCGGCGAAGCGTGCGTGGCGCCTCTGGGGGCTTGGGCTGATGGTTGGGGGGCTGGACTTCGTCGGGTTTGCTCCCTCCGGCCTGTCGCAAGCTGTCGTAAGAGCTGTTCCGATACTTTGCCAGCCCCTGCCGCAGTGACCGCTGTGTGCCTGTTGCAATGCCCCCTCTATCTGTGCGTGCCTCCATTAACCTCCACGATAACCTCGCCGTTGCAAGTTTAAGAATACTTAAACTTGCAACTTACGGACCTCGGCGTGTGGCAGCGGCCCTCGGCATTCTCCTCTCCCAGTCCACATGACAGCAGCAACTTCGGGTCGGCGAGTCAGCAGCGCTGCCCCCCTTCCCCCGGGCTTCTCTACTGAGAACGCCTTCCAACCCACTGTCCACACACACACGGGAGCCCTGGCCCCTTCTTTCCACCCTCAGCGCTCAGCCTATTGTTTCGACGGTCGGGAGATGAATGTGCCCCAGGGCTTCTCTACTGATGAGAATGCCTCTCAACCCTCTAACCCCCCCTCCCCACACACCCACATCCACACCCACACACGCACGGGCGGGTTCATTGCATGCGCTGTGTTGACCGCCCGCAGGTTGAGTCCACGCTGAGCCGGTCGGTCCTGCGTCTGGGCGGCACCATCGCGGGTGGCACCCTGGGCCTGGCCGTCCTGCTGCACGGGGGACTGGCGGGCAACCCCTTCGCGGCGCTGCCCATCCTGTGCGCCGCTGCGTTCCTGGTGCGTCAGACGGCCCTCGCCCCGGGGGGGCTGCTGTCAACGTGCGGTCCTTGCGCGGGCGGCCTTCTTCAATGTGCAGCAGGCAGTTGTTAGTGCTAGGGCCAGGTCGGTCCCTAGGGCCTAGTCGGTCCCTGCCCTGCCCAGCCAAGTGCCGCCAAGGCTCGGCCCCGCCCGCCTCAACCGCACCTTTATCAACGCCGTCGTGCGCCGCCGCGTGCGCCTCTCGCGGAGGAGGGGAGCTGGTCCTGAGTGCCCATCGGCTCCTAGCTGCGCCCGCCCATGGCCCCTCGCCGTGAGCGTGTTCGTACCATTTTGGCCCGCTTTCCTTGCCCCTTGCCCGGTAGCCGACCGAGCACCCGGGGCTCCTCTCGACACGATACATGTGGCTCCGCACGTGGGCGCTGTGCGAGCCGGCCGGACCGCTTGTGGGGTCAACAGTCTCAACACCCAATGCCCCGACTGCCTCGACCGCTCGGTCATTATGGCCCCTTCTCCCAAAGCCGCTCCTCTCCCTGCTGTGCCTACCAGCATTTGCTCGGCTCGGAGGCTTCCCTTGCCGCTGACCTGCTTGCCCCTGACCTGCTTGCGCCTGACCTGCTTGCCGCAATTATGCCCACGGTGCAAATCGGGCCAGACAGCAGGACACACTAGCTTCGTGATCAATCCGCCGCAGGTGGGGCTCGTGGCGGGGCACAAGCTGCGCGTCGCCATCGTGCTGACCCTGGTTACGCTCAACTCCATGACGCTTTGCACCCGCGGATCAGCCGCCGCCGCCGCTGCCCTGGACACGTACGGCGGTGTGCTGAAGCTGTACGGCATCCGGGTGCTGACGGTGGCGCTGGGCTGCACGCTGCCCGTTCTCATGTCGCAGGCGGTGCTGCCCTGGTGGGTGGTCGAGTGGTGCGGGCGTGAGGGTGGGAAGGGCGTGCGGGGGCTTGCGCTGCCGTAGAGTCGTGGTGGTTAAATGCGACCGCGCAAAAGGAATGTACCTGCGGGAACATTTCGGTAAAAGGGTACCCAAGGAGAATCACAGTGGCACATGCAGCTGGACGTTACAGCTCTGAACATAAGAAAAAAGAGAAACCTGCATAGAAAGAGGTAAGACCACTCGAGTGCTCGCAGCAGTTGAGGGCGCTGGGATGCCGCACCTCCACGCCAAGCGACGGAGCGCCAGCAGCCGCTGTCCTTAGCTCCTTACCCCCCGCAGGTTCACCTCAGACTGGGCGCTGGAGGTCATGGCGGGAGCGTACGACAGCTCGGCCATCATCGTACGGCAGCTGTACGACCGCTTCTTCGAGGAGGGGCGCAGGTATGTGCGGGGCGAGCACGCAGGGCGCAACGGGGCGCCGCGAGCTGCTGTGCCCTCCGCCCTGGGTAGGAAACAGAGCATCGTTGCAAGGGCGGCAGCCTGAAAACGACAGCCAGCGCCCTGCCGCAGTCATCAATCCACACTACATGACCTAAAGCAGCGCGGTGTTGGGGTATCAAATCATGCCGCACGTGTGTCATCGGCACCCGCAGGGCCCACATGGCGGCACACGGACGGATGGCCATGCTCACTATAATGTCTCAATTCGGCCTCACGCCTAAGCCCAACCGGGATGGCGAGGCCCAGGCGGAGTCCTCCGCGTCGGAGGCGGAAGTGGAGACGGAGGCGGACAAGGAGGCAGGGCAAGGTCCATCTGGGCCGTCAATCAAGGTGAGTTGCTCCTCCCCCACCGACTCCTATTGACACCCAAGTCGACGGCGCGTCTAGTGCTGAGCGGCCCACGCCCGAGACCCGTGGTTCACATTTTGGACAGCCCAGATCCGCAACAAGTGCCTTTTGACGCTCTACTTTTCCACACCTCTCCCTGTCTCCCACTCGCAGGACCAGGTGTGGGCACCGCTGGTGGCCGTGCAGTCGTCCCTCATGCGGGATACGGCCGTGTGGACGAGGGGTCTGATGGCAACGCCAGAGGCACGTGTTTGGCGTGCGCGCGTGTCGTATTGTGTCCTGGCTCACGCGATGTTTTACTGTATCGTTCCCGGCACGTGCCGCGGCTGTGTCCGAACGCGGGCAAGGCGTGGTACAGCCTGACCCGCCGGGCCGGGGGACCCACAGCGATCTGCACCCCTGGGTGGGGCTCCTACCGCACCGGGCCCCGGCGACGCACAACAGGTTGCATAGGGTGGCGGCACTCACCCAACCCCGCGCGCGGTTCTGCACACCAGAGGGACGAATGCACTTTCAATTCCCCCGCTGCCGGTCCCTCCCTTCGTGCTGATCGTGGCCGCCGTCCTGCGCTGCAGCCTGCAGTTGGCGGACCGGCTTGGCGCGCTGGCGCTGGTGGTGGCGGACACGCCCCCGCTGGTGCACGGCCGACTGGGCGGCTGGGCCTTCGAGCACATCATGCTGCCCCTGCACGCCGATATGACGGTGAGAGGGGCGGAGGGGTGCGTGGTCAAGACCAGAAGTCCACCCTGTGCTGCGTTTTGCACGCTTCTGTGTGTCTGGGCGAGGGCGCCCCCGGCGCTCCCGACGCATGAGAAGGCGTGTGCCGTGTGCTGCATGCGGCCTGCTGCGTGTACACCAACGCCTGCCGCACGAGCGAAGCCAAAGCTGGCCGAAGCTTCGACTCCTCGGGCTCGGGGGTATCGGGACTCGGGCTTTACGCGGCCTGTACCGCAGGCCATGTTTGACGCGATGGACCGGGTGGTCGTCCAAACGGTGGACCTACTGCGGGGTGAGCCCAACCAGCCGCCGTCGGCGCCACAGCCCGCTGCCGCCTCACGCCGCACCGTCAGCTGCACTGATGGCAACGGCAACGTGCGCGGCGCCGGCAGTGACGGTGGCGGTGGCGGTGACGACGGCCGGGGCGACACGGCGGCTGCGGAACGGGCGGCGGCGCGGCGGCGGCGCAGCTCGACGGCGACGGCGGTGGGCAGCGGGTCGCGGCCGCACACGCCCCAGCTCGATGATTTGGAGGCGGCGGCGGGCGTGTCGCCGTCGGGCCTGGTGGCGTCGCCGGCGGAGGGTGACAGGACGGCATCGCCGCCATCATCCCGGCGGGAGGAGCTCCAGCGGGCAGTGTGCGACCTGAACCGGGCGCGCTTGCGGGTGAGGACTTGGGGCTGCGTAGGGGGCGCCGATTTGTGGGCTGGAGAGCAGCGGAATGGCGCACACTGGACTCGCATGCGGCATCAGGGAGATGGGATGGCCTCGCATGGGAAGATAGTCCGGGTTCGATGAGGGATACCGCATCACACAGTGCCGGCAACGGATACAGCAAGGTAACGCCTTGTCCGTCTCTGGATGTGTGGACCTTGCAGGTCCGGCGCCGACTCCGCATTATGCGCCACGCGTTCCACTCCTGCGTCCTGGCGCTGGACGAACAGCACCTGTCGTACGCAACGCACCCGGACGATGCCGTACGGGTCAACGCGACGCTGTTCGCGCTGGTCAAAGTGCTGGACCGTGTGACCGCGACGGCGCGTGCCGTACTGGCGCAGGAGCCGTGGGCGGGGCGGCACCGTGCGCCGAAGCGCCTGTGGTTGGGATGACTCCGCACGTCTCCGGCGCTGCTGGTTTCGCTCGTTGCGTTGAGCAAAACGGCAATAACATCAACAAGGCAGGCAGTTGAGTTCGATGGGTTCGGGGGTAGGAAAGTGCGCTGCTTGGTCTGCATCTGGGCCGTGGAATCCCAGCATGTGGCGCCATCCCCCCTCAAGCACTCGCGTCGCGCACAGCCCAACTGGGGTGCATGCGGGGCGGGCGATAGCGGCACTGGCGAGCTGCGCGAATGGAATAGGCCGACAGCTGTCTAGAGGGACGGCCTTGGCCTGACCTGGCTGTGCCAGGCAGTCAAGCTGACTGGAGGTCCCGACGGACTGGGGAGGTGTACCGGTATGCGTCGTGCGAGTGCATTTTGCCAAGCGCTGCGGTGGACCTTGGTGCGTCTGAAGGGTTGGAAGCCTTCCAGACATCCGGAGTGCCACCGTGTCTCTGCCTGCGCGCTCATAGGGCAACGGGAAGGACAAGCCGCGCTCGAGCTGCCAAGCCCGCTTGCGTCGCTGCCCGCACGGACAAGCTAGCACTGCGTGAGGGGCGGCTGCGTGCAAAGCCGGTCGGTATCGGCCGGTATCGCCCGGACTTGCTCTATGTATGTAACCTTGCAAAGTGCACTGTGGTGTGTATACTTGGCTTGTGTCAACTGCCAAGTGGCGAGTGCGAGGTCACGCAATCAAGCAATCTTCAGTTGCCGTCTCACTTCTTCGAAATCCATGTTCCTCAGCCCGCTAACGACTTGAGAATGCGGTCCAACACAAGTAGTAAGCCCAGCAGTGACCGCCGCGTTACGGGCGCTATGAGGCGCGTGTCGGGAGGGGCCCTCGGAGGGAGGTCACCCACACAGCTTCCAGCCAGGCAGCCGCTCTCCCCGACCAGTGCAAAACGCACGTCGCACGCCTCCCAGGTCCAAACTAGCATGCACCAAGCAACATGGGCAGCCCAAGCAAACTTGCCCGCACACAGCGTTGACCCCAAACTTAGCAGCGTTGACCCCAAACCTAGCAGCGAGTACTGCGCTACTGAGCCGCTGAGGTGCGGGGTACGGAGCCACCGGGCAGCGGGGCGCAATGCAGGTGCCACGTCCGGCTTTTGCGCAAACCGTACAGGCGCCATACCGCTCCAGCTGCGGTCCAGACTATTCCTGAGTATACAGCAAGCGGCAAACAACAGACCCTCGTGGCCAGAGATCCCTCAAGTACGTACCAACAGCTTCTCTGCCGACAGCACTACCGCGTGGCCGTCCGCCACTCAAGCCGCCCACGATCCTGCGGCGGCGGCGTCAGCGGAAGGCCCCCGCCGCGCCAGCACCCGCAGCCCCATAACAAGACATTGCACTCATCACGTGCTGCAGCCCACCCAGTGCTCCCCTCTGCTGCACCCTCGGGCAATCACCCAGCGGGACCCACTCCCGGCGTACCGTAGCATTTTCCTGCACGCTGGTACCGAACTAATAGGATAGTAGGGTACATGTCATCGGCACACACGGCCCTGTCCACATTGAACTGTCGGCAGAAAGCGTGCAGCGCCCTGTGAGCAAAGCCCAAGGCGCCTCAGCTGCCGGCACCGGCGCTGGCGCCGCCTCCAACTCCACGGCCCGCGCCCGCCCCGCCTCCGCACTCGGCGCCGTGCCCCGCGCGCCAGTGCACCCGCTGGCACTCGACGGAGCAGTACCGCTCCACCCGGCAGCCCCCGCACCGCCGCAGCCCCGCGCCCGGGCCTGCCGCCAGGTCCGCCTCGCTGTCCCCCGCCAGGTTGGTGCAGCGCGGGTTGGAGCAGGCCGGGGGCAGCCCGGCGGCGGCCTGGTCCGGGGGCAGCAGCGCAGCCGCCCAGTGGAGGAGGGCCTGGGACGCGGGGTGGGTCAGTCCCACGCTCGCTAACGCGTCGACCTCGCGATATGCATCTCCACCGCACAGGCAGAGGAGCAGCCTCGTCACGCGCGCCACTTGAGCCACCAGCTGGAGGTCACTTTTCACAAAGTCTATGCCGCACATGGCGCTGAGTACACCTCGAATACGTCGGATGACCTCCGGGTCCAGGCCAGCGGATCCCCGCGGCTCCGATCCGGCGGCAGCTGCAGCTGCTGGCAGGCCGCTGCTGCCGCGTCCCGCGCGGCCTCCTCCCTCCACGCTGCTGCCGGCGGTGAACCGGCTCCGGCTGCTGGGGCCGCTGTCGCCTGCTCTGCTTCCGCCAGGGGCCGCGGCCGCCAGCAGCACCTCAGCCCGCAACGCCTCCGGCTCCGCAACCGCAGCGGCGAGCAGGCAGTTGAGAAACGCCTTAATGCCGCAGTGGGTCCACTCCAGACGCTGGAAGTTGCCAAGCAGCACGCCCAGCACCGGAACCGGGCTGCCGCCGCTGAGGCGCAGCCACCGCCGCCAGCTCTCGGCCGCTGACACCGCCTCCGCCGACACCGCTTCCGCCAGTGCGGCAGCGGCCGCCCCGATGTCCTCAGCGACTATCGACCGCTCGGTGCCACCACTGCTTCCGGCCCCGGCAATACCGGATGCCCGCAGGAGCGCGAGGTTCAGCGGCTCCGCGGCGGCAAACAGCGCCATGGCTCCAAAACTCAGGCAATCGAGCGCAATGCCGTACAGGGCCGCATCAAAGCCGGGCAGGCGCGGCGCCAGCAGCAATGCCCGCAGCAGCGGCGGCAGCCAGCGCTGCACCATGAAGGACAATAGCTGCCGCAGCTGCGGCTTCACGGCGGCGGGGCCCTCGGAGGCCAGCGAAATGACCCGCGGGTCACCCAGGAGTCCGAAAATGGGATGCATATTTGAAAGCAGGATAATCATGCGGCGGCAGGGCGCCATGTCAGGTGCTATGTCGCTCTGGACATAGTCAGCAATCCGGTCCACGTGCCTGCCACCGCGCCCCATGAGCTGGATCGCAGCCTGCCTCCTGGCCTCGAAGGCCTGCCCAGCCCCCGCCCGCGCCGCCAGGGCCGCCCGCTCAGCCGCCGCCTCCGCCTCATCCACGCAGCGGTGCAGCAGCTTCGCCAGCGTGGTGAGAAGGGCCGCCACCTGGTCCCGCGGCCCGAAGGCCAGCAGGTGCTGGAAGGCGCTGGGCTGGCTGGCCAGGGCCGGCAGCAGCGTGCCGCACACCATGTCCACGTCGGCGGGGTCTGGCGAGCGGCTGAAGAAGCGGGCGCAGCGCTCCAGGCCGGCCACCAGCCCGGAGGAGAAGGCGGCGGCAACGCTGGCCGACGGCGCGGCGTCCGGCCGCAGGGAGTCTGCGGGCGTGGGATGTCAGCACACGCGCCGGAGGGAGAGTCAGCGCGTGGCGCATCAGACAGCGTGGGGGGGGGGGCGGCAAACGCAATGCGGCTTGAAAGCCTGGGTGTACGAAGATGCACAATTCACCAGAGACAACAAAGGACTCTGGGAAGATGCTGAGGAAAATATAAGGACAATGTCGCCTCTGGTCGCCAATGAGTAAGACATGACCCTTTGCCAGTAGCCCTCATGCGCGGTGAGGGGTCTGACACCGCAGGCGATGCTGCTTCCTGATTTTGCAGTCCTCCCCGGACCCCCTCTGCCGCTCCCACCTACCTGCCACGCATGCCACGCCCTCCTCCCTGCTCCATCCGCCGGGCCCTCCTCCCCGCCCCACCTGCCAAGCCCATGTCCGGTATCTCCATCATGTGGAGCGTCCGCCGGCTGACAGTGCCCCGGGTGGTCAGCAGCGCGGCGTGGACGTTCGCCGGCGCCGCGTCCATGCGCAGCACCCGCACCACCGCTTCCCAGTACTCGGACGGCAGCAGCGGCCCTGGCGGTGCGGCGCCATCGGCCCCCTGCCGCTGCCGCGACAGGGCCGGGCCCAGCAGAAGCCC
>LSYV01000342.1:20770-33883 GCA_001584585.1 Gonium pectorale | reverse complement strand
GTGGGGTGCGGGGTGGGCCGCCCGGCGGCGGTGGATGGCCCCCTGGAAGGGATGGATGGACGGGAAGGCCGAGGAGGTGCCCCCCCTCCCCCCTAGCCGCCCCCCTGGAAGGATGGATGGATGGAAGGCGGTGGCGACCTCCCCCCCCTCCCCCCCCGGCAACGTACATGGAATCATGGATTCCTGGATGGAAATTTAAAATATAGATTACATGTATTTATATACCCACATCCATTACGGAGCTGTCGGGTCACTTCCGAGTGAGGAATATGTACGACCCCACCCTCCACCCTTTGGAAATTGCGGACCCATTGAATATAATTGGAATTAAATATCCACAAATATTGTGCCAAGAAAACATCGCTAATATGTGCATACCCGCACCAAGGCCGCAAGAATTTGCGCGTATTGCTATCCAAGCTGCAAGCCCCACTGCGAGTCAGTTGGGAATGCTCACAAATGCAGGCTCGCATGCCTCTGAAGTCATAGTATGAATTACACAGGAAATCAGGACGGGTTGGGCGTCGGGTCGTACAAATTCCTCACTAGGAAGTGACGCCCAGCGGCCGGCAAAGACCGAATAAATCGCGCCAACTTTACTTTCCCAGCCGGCCGCAACTGCAGATTGAGCTGCTGTTCCTTTTAACGCCCAAATGTGGGCCGAGATGCGACAAACACCCCCCTCCCACGCAGGCTCATAATACCGCGGCTGAAACTCATGTATTTTGAAAGTCACTGAAGCATAGAATTGTTGTAGGTGCACCTATTCGTTCCGTGATCAGTTGCCCTTAAGTCCTTTGCCGGGGGTTGTCCCCGGCCCTTTTATCCTGCTGTGTGACACCCTGAGGACACTCGGAGGACCCCGTAGCGAGTCCCATCGCAGCCCCCAACGCAGCCTCATCTTCGGTACAGCGCCCCCGTCTCTGCTCTGAGTACCTCATATTGGATCCTGCCGAAGTGTGCAGCTTTGTAGTGAGCTGTGGGGCAGCAGCAATGTGGCGACAGCTGGGCGTAGCGGTACTGTATGGCGGTGTATCAGTTGCAGTAAACTTCATCAACAAGGTTAGATCTGAGGGATACATGGCGAAGATCTCTTGGTCGTGCTGAACCACCTCAACCCCCCCCCCCCCCCGCCCGGCCCGGTGTACCGCCCAACAGTACGCCGTTATCGTATTCCCGCTCCCAGCCGCTCTGATGACAGCTAAGATGCTTACAACGCTCATTCTGGTGGCGCTGGGCGCGAAGGGCGGGATGTTCCAGCTGCCACCGCCATCCTGGGAGCGAGCACTTGTTCACGCGCCTATAACCTTTGTCTCGGTTGGCCACGGGCTGCTCTCTCTGTGGAGCCTCTGCTCCCTCAACGTTCCGGTGTACAGCACGCTCAAGCGCACCAGCCCGGTCATGGTGCTGGCAGCCAAGGTGTGGGGGCTAGGACGGGGTGGGGTGGGGATGGGGTTGAGGCACGCTGCTGATGGTGGGCTTTTGTTGGGCATGGTTGCCATGCCCGGGGCCCATGTGCCAGGCACAGCGCTGCCATTCTTGCCTACCTGTGTGCGCCGGCGCCCCCACCCCATCATGTCAACTCGAGCTATCTAGACCCGCCTCAGCCCAGTCATGACCAGATGCACCGTTTGCACTACCCTGCTGTGCTGCACCGCTGCGTGCTGCACTCATGTATACAGGCTGTCTTGAACTCCAGATGCATGATGCATGTCTAGTGACACTGGGATCGTCACCCTAATGCGATAAAGCTGTCCCGCTGCCCCCCCTTACAGGCCGTCATGAACCGCCGCCTGCCTGACGCACCCACTGCGATCTCGGTGTTGATGCTGGTGGGTGGCTGCATCCTTACGGGTGCGGGCGACCTGGACTTCAACCCCGCCGGCTACGCGCTCGCGCTGGTGTGCGCCGCACTGCAGGCCGCGTATACCCTCCTCGCTGAGCGGCGCAAGCACGTCGTGGCAGCTACCGACAAGCAGCAACAGGCGGTGCAGACCGATGACTATGAGAAGATGCGGCGCAGTGCCACAACCGCTGTGGAGGTGCTGTTCTACATTGGTGCCATTGGCAGCCCTGTTGTGGCCGCCGTGTTCACCCTGTCGGGTGAAGCCGTGTCCCGCCCCGGCCTAGGGCATGCTCTGCAGCAGCTGCGCCGCCACATGCCAGACAACCGCTCGCTGGCCGCCTGGCTGCTGCTGACGGCGTCTGCAGAGACGGCCCTGACGGGCTGCATGGTGCTGTGTGCGACGTCGACCTCGGCCCTCACCACTACGGTGGTGGGCGCGCTGAAGAACGTGGCCACAGTCGCGCTGGGCTGTGTGCTGCTGGGCGGCGTCAAGGCCACCTGGGTGCTGGCGGTGGGCATCAGCCTCAACATCGTCGGCGGTGTGTGGTACTCTGCACTCAAGGCACCTGCTTAACTATGGAACCAGCTGGTAGCCTTGAGGGGCCGCGGTGGCTTAGTCCATTTGTTTAATAGGCGAGCGAACAGTGGGCAACGTGGCCTCGACCCGTTCGGCTGCGGACGACTGTTTGGCATGCCGTCCCATGGAGCTGGACGGGGTTTTGGGCCACGGCGGTCAGAGTGGGTCTGCATCCCATGTGGGCCCCTCCCAGTGCTCAATACATGGCCGCAATGCTGCGCCGCCGCATGGAGCGATATGTGTGCCCAAGTTAGGCCCAAACCCAGGCTTGGCGTGTGTACAGAAGACGATGGTACGGGGTGAGGGTGCCGGGGCAGCGACAAGTATGCGTAAAGTGCGTGTGATTTGCACCAGAACCTTCGGAAGGGAAGAACCATTGAACGGCCATAAGTGTTGTTTCGCTAATGCCACACCAACACGAATGGGGCTGCAACGTACTGACGCTGCACCAACGCTAGCGGGGCTGAAATACTTTATTTCATGCGGATGTGGCGCGCCGCAGCGTCAGCGCGCCCCCAACATCTATCCGGACAAATGTGTTAGCTGACTAAAAACAGGATCGTGGCAAGTGCTCCACCTAACAGACCAACTGTATGGCTGCAGCGCCCTGGTTAGCCTGCTGGTTGAACGCCGAAACTGCCAATGGAAACTGGCACGGGAGCGCCAAGCACTTACGCCCACCAGAAGTATTGAGATGCGGAAGATGGAAAGCGTTGTTGAACTGCAGACGAAGCTGACGCCCGTAAACACCGCTGCGCTGGCGTTTACGCCTTGA
The DNA here is from genome assembly GCA_001584585.1 of Gonium pectorale. Taxonomy (NCBI): domain Eukaryota; kingdom Viridiplantae; phylum Chlorophyta; class Chlorophyceae; order Chlamydomonadales; family Volvocaceae; genus Gonium; species Gonium pectorale. Next base: position 30,685 of record LSYV01000342.1, on the reverse strand, counting down.
AGCCGAGCCCTCGGAAGGGGCGTGCCGAATGGCGCCTTGGCGAAGCCCAGAGCCGGATCTTGAGGCGACGCACACACACAATACAGATACGGTAGATGCAGGGACTATCGGGCCCTGAACCGGAACCGTCGACTGCTAGCCAAAGGTCTTGCGCACACGCGTCACAGCATCCAACAGGAGGCGTTGTCACTGATTAGGTTGTCTCTGGTTAGGACAAGAAGTTACAAGGGACCGGGGGCGCCGTATCGATAGATACAGGACCCTCAGTCGCGGATCGACAGGCCCATACCTTGCAGGAGAAGAGGCGCGGGTAAACCGCGTCTCTGGTTAGGACGAGAAGTTACAATGGGACCGGGGGCGCCGTACCTCGTGCCATGTGTCCATGCACGGGTACAGGACCCTCAGTCACGGACCGAAAGGCCCTACCTTGTATAACCGCCAGCGCCAAGCCCACGCCGGGAAGCCCCGCAAGGGGACAGCTCGAACACAAAAAGCAAGAGGAAACCGGCAAGCCGCAGCAATCAGAAGGGGGAGGGTAGAGTCCCACCAGGGGACACACCGAACACAGCACAGGACGAAACCAGATCAGCGCACGCGGCAAAGGCGGACACCTGGAAAGAAATCACCAAGTGCTAACGCACACCCGACCAGGACGAGCACAGTCCATCGCACACGGCAAGCACGGAGGGCACAGCGCACACGAAAACCGCGTGGCGAGCGCGAGTAAGTGACGGGAGGCACATCCGAAAAGGAGCGCCCTCTGCTACACGTCCAGGTCAGCCAGGTCAGGCGGTGTACGCACAACGATCCTCGTCGAGTCATAGTGCATAAACGGGTGGGTGGGCGGCACGGGTGGCCAGCCCCGCGGGCGGCTCGTGTCAGCCGCAAACGAACGCAAGCGGGCCCAAACATCAGCAACGACCAACGTGCCAATGCGAACAAGCTCAGGGCGCGACAGCGCTGGTGGGCCCTCGCTCATGCGGTTTGTACAAGTGCTGTCGGCCCTTTTCCAGGGCAGCCACAGCCGCAAGCGCAACGACGTCCCAGACACAAGCAAGCACCCCAGGCGGCGCCTCGACAAGCCACAGGTGGCGACGGGTGAATGCTGTAGCGAGGTGTCCGACCGGGGCCCCGAGGGCGAGGCCCATCGCCTCGCGCAATGTACGAGCCACGAAACAGTCCCAGAAGACATGCCTACGAATCCAACAACGAGAGTCAGCTGTCACGATCGTGCCACAGGGGCACCGTACGGGTGTCCAACGCTGGGCTTGAGTCATCGCCATGGGGAATCCCGCACAGCCGTGGAGGGCCAGGCGCCAGAGCGCGAGACACAGGCGCGCCAGCGTGGCCCGAAGTCCGCGCAGCGCACCGTCAGGCGCGTCGTCGAGCCCCAGAGCCTCGGCCACGAAAGCGGCGTGCTTACCCCTACCTTTAGGACGAGAAGTTACAATGGGACCGGGGGCCAATCAATACCTGAACATAACATGTACGGCTGAACGCACATAATTTGACGCTGTGGCAAATATTATGGCCTACAGAAGAACCAAGGGGGGGGGGCGAAGATCGGTGCCACGTCGGGCACAAAATCAGGCTTTGAAGGCTGGGCGACCAGTGACGAACTGGACGTCTTTACATACGTTAAAAGATCGTTGAAAATATATTGACTAGTATCCAACGATGGTCCAAGCGTAGCTGTTCAAGGACTTCCAGCGGTTCAGGCAGTCCTAGGTGGTCTTGATCTGCTAGAGCGTTGTCTGTGCCGATACGGAGCATGGTGAGTGCATAGATGATGTGACTGTCGAAAGTGGACGAGGCGCGACGCAGTCCGTAAAAGCGGTATCCATGCGCGTGCTCCATTCGTTCAACCCCCTTCAACCCCTCTCCCGATCAGCGAGGATAGCGGGAAACCGATTGTGCGCCCCGGGAAGGGGGAAGGGACACCCTCCCCCCTTCAACCCTCTCCCGATCAGCGAGGATAGCGGGAAACCGATAGTGCGCCCCGGGACGGGGGAAGGGACACCCTCCCCCCTTCAACCCCTCTCCCGATCAGTGAAGATAGCGGGAAACCAATTGTGCGCCCCGGGAAGGGGGACGGGACATCCTCCCTCCCTTCAAACCCTCTCCCGATCAGCGAGGATAGCGGGAAACCGATAGTGCGCCCCGGGACGGGGGAAGGGACACCCTCCCCCCTTCAACCCCTCTCCCGAGCAGTGAAGATAGCGGGAAACACGATGGTGCGCACATAGCCATCCACGCCGCCGCTACTGCGCTATTAATTGGCGCAGGGGCTAAGTTGGAGGCCCCGGGGCCTTAAGTAGGCCAGCCCCTGTGGTACAAACTGCCAGGACCACCAAACAAACCTTGGTACAGGTTACAGGTTACACGTCCGTCAAAGCCGGGGGGGGGCCATGGACGAATTGCGAATATGGAGGTGGGGGAGCGGGTGATGGTCCTCTTCTCTACCCCGCTTCAGCGCCTGACGCCGAGTTATGGCGTGCCTAGTATCCCAGCCAGCCTGTAGGTAGGCTCCCACCGCAGCTGGCGGGGCCTCCTTCATAATAGTAATCATGTTACGATGCCTAAGGCCCAAAGCAGCCTCGTACTGGTCGCGGAGTTGCTCGTAGCATGGGCATTCGCAGAACACATGTAGTTCATCCCGCGGCGTCACCACAGGCCTTGAACGTTCGCTCAGCCCGGGCTCGCCCATTGGGCCGGTTCACCTCCGTCTCCCAACACCCTAGCCTGAACCGCATCAACTTTTGGTGCAAGCTGGGTGCCATCACAGTCGCCGTGTGCAAAGGGTCTCCCATTCAGCTGGCATACCGGCACTTATCGCCCGGTTGGCGCCTCGGACACGGGTTATCGGCACTTATCAGGGTCCTGATATATCCCATATCAGGACCCCGATAAGTGATGTCTGCCCGATAAGTACGGCACATGACCCTGATAAGTACGGCACATGACCCTGATAAGTACGGCACGCTTTTGGTTGTGGTTACATATCGTCCATATCGCCGTTGGTCCCATTTTGCCGAGATGGCCGCACATCGCATGCCACACCACACACGCAGCACCATCCGCGCACGGAAATCCGCTCAAGTTCACCAGTCAAACAATCACATTGAACCAGCACCAAGTGCAGATCACAAAGTGCAAATGCGACACTCCTGACCAACCCATCTGACCGTGTTAAGATCCGGCAGACAATCCCCTTGCTCGCCTCTCCACCACCAAGGACGTACCAAGCATTCCGCCAGTACCCAACCTATGAACTGTGCCAATTACTCCACCGCCTACCACCCCCGCGCCGGGCGCTCCACTCGGATCTTCCCCCTTGACCGATTGTTTCATCTAGCCACCCTCGCATTCCCAGCTAAGCCCTCGGACAGCTCTCATCCTCGGAATTAAACCCTTAACAACTTCTGATTCCCTCGTAAAGCGAAGCAACATGCTTAATCTCGGCTAGGGCAGACAGCTCAACGGTCCTAATCATTGCGATAAGCGTGGCGGCAGCGGGTAACGGTCTTGGGCGTGAAGGTGCCGCGCTACATGTTGATGGGTGCCGTCGTCTTGTCGCCAGCCTCAGACTGAACTGGCGGTGTAGCTCAAAAAGCCTGCACGGTTAACGGCGTGGGTGAGTAATGCGGAAGCCGAACTCCACGGTCATTTCTTGGAACCCTCCGCGCACACACAAAGAGGCAGGACTGGGCCCGGGCCCGACGCCGCATACAACCCATTACACCCTGCCTTACGCACGACGTGTCCCCCTTCCAATCCCCATCCAGCACTCACTCGTCTTTCGCATTGGTCACCAATTCCCATGGAGCAGAGTACAACCTTGATCGTTGTCTTAATAAGCAGCGCAGCTTGGGCGTTGTTCAAGAATTGCATGTGTCGCCGCTTGATGAAGCCCGTCAGTTACGGGTTGCGATTGGCAAGAGGGCCGATGAGGATCATGGCCGCCAAGAGAACAACTGCTTGCTGAATAGCTCCGTGAGCCGTCATTGATAGTAGCCTGATGGTAGTCCGAATGCAAGATGAAGAAAAGCAAGCGTCAGGCAAGGAACGAGAACGGTCAACGCAGCACGACCTTACCCCGAATCAAGGGGCCTTGAGCGAAGAGAGCAAGGTTAGCTCCCACAAAGAGCACGGATTGTTGCTCTCGTCAACGTCAAGATGCCGGGAGCTCAAAAGGTCCATGCTGAATGAGACTCCGCACCAGGAGCCCGAGCTCCTCCAAAATTGGCTGGCACAACAGGACGTTATATGGACAGACATCAGCATGCTCAAGGTGGTCCAGATCCATGGCCAGCCAGAGGAAGTTTGCAGTTGACCGAGCGAAGCTGTCAGCTGGAACGGAGGTTACAAAGAAAGACAAGGAGATCGTATATGCGATTGCTTGTTTGTAGAGTTATAGAATGACTCTGCACAAACAAAGTTTGGAAGCTCTCATACGAACTTGGGCCTGGATCCTGTCGTACAGCTTCCTGGGCCGCGATGGCAATCATTGCTGTGCTGCCTCTGTGCGACCTCTGCATTTCGGCTGGGGCAATGCATAGCTGCCTTTCGACGCTGGTGGACGGCGGCTCGAATTCAGCGCTTACATGTCCGTCGCACAGCATCGCAACGTTTATGCGCGTTCCGTTTCACTTAATTGCCACCCGTTACCTCGGCGCTTCAACCGGGAGATAAGCTGCCTATCTCCCTGCCGGATGGCGGTTAAGGGTAAGATCGGCATGCCCCATTAAGTCCTGTCTCGCCGCTAGGGAAGTCGCGGTGCTCCAGTCACATGGGGCAGCCGCCACCGAGCATCAAGCCTGTCAGCAAAGCTATCCAACACTTTGCCAATGGGTATGAGCAACGACGCGAAGTGCATTACCCGCGCGCTACCTGTAAGGCCCTCAGGGGCCCGAATACCCGCGTCAGCAAGGAAGCGCAGTGCCCCTGCTGACACGCGTACAGCAGTGCTTGGGTAGGGGCGCGTGCTCCCACCACCGTTCGCATATAGGCCCTCTGCTCCTCAACCATGGGATTCGTCATGGCACTCTCAAAAGACACATTGATGAAGTCGGGGCCAAACACCTGAGCCCCATAAGAGAAAACTGGCGCTACTAGTGACCCAAACACATCCATACGCAATTTGGGCTCGTGAATCTTATATTCCCGACACAAGGCAATGAGGGAGTGCATGGCTCGCCTCCCAGACTTGAGGAGCTCTCCCGTGCACCCGGTGAAGCGCCGTCCTGGCCCGTACGTCAACCCCAGGTACTTAACGGTCTCACCTTCGTTCAGGGTCTGAGCCGCTGGCCACACAAAATGTACGGGACGCTGCGGAGGCGCTTTCTTTCCCGGACACTGCCCCCAAAAACAGTACCAGTACCTCGGAGGTGTTGCAAGTCATCCCCGTCGCACCACAGAAGTCCGCTAGCAGGTTACAGGTTACACGTCCGTCAAAGCCGGGGGGGCCATGGACGAAATGCGAGTGGTGGGGTGGGGTAAAGGATCATGCTAGCAAGCGCAGTAGGCACTGCGCGCGCTCGTACCCCGTGGCCACAAGGAAGCATCGTCCACAAAGTAGGATGGTCCTGGAAAACAAGATACGAGCCACAGCGAATCCTACAATGGTCTCAGAAAGTACGGTAGTACCGGCAGATGTACCGGCAAACACTTCAAGGTCCCGGAGGGGCCTGGTTTCGGGGCATTCTGTTCCTGCACGCTGGCCTGCAGGGTCCTGCAGGCCCGGTTCCGGAGCATCCCCTTCGGCATACCGTAATTCCGCCTGTTCCTGAAAGCCCTGCAGGCCAGGTCTCGGAGCTATGCCAGGCCGCCCGCCTTCCAAACACCTGCCACCAACAGGGCCCTGGGCACCAAACACCGGCTTAAAACGCACAGCTCAGTCCACCATGAACCGTGAGGTACCTTCACCTCTCCACGCGCACGCAGTTCGCGCTGCTATGTAACCAACCGTCCGCGGCTCTTCCGTACTACGGGAATTAGGCGTACCCCATACCCACAACAGTGCAATACCTAATTGACGTTGCCAATTCAATCCCTATCGGGTCTGGAGGTTGCACGTACTAACTCCTGTTGGCTATGCGGTATGGCCATGCATGCTCCGTCTGCTCGGGACTCTCCTATCGTCGCCCACTCAGGCTCAGTCGTAAAGCTCGTTCAGCGCTCTTGCTGTGAAGTGGCCATGGGGATGGATGTGACTGGACAGCTAAAACTGGTTGGCACTGGCCAAGAGGGGCTGGGCGATATGCACCGGGACAGCATTTTGCAGCCGGACACCCATTGGAGTGACAGCGTTTCAGAACGGCTAGGCCTTGGGGGCCTCCTAGATTGCCACGGCAAACCTAGATTGCCACCACGCCGGAACTACTGCACCAGGGTTCACGGATCACCTCGCACTGCACGTGCAGCAGGTGCGTGTTCTCCCCGTGGATGGGACAGCCGTGCACCGTCACGCCCTTCGGCAGCACGTCGAAGGCTGGCTTCTCGAAGTGCTTGCTGTGGCTGGGCCGCGGTGGAGGCTGGGCCGGTGCTCGCACAGAGGTCAGGGGGACCGCCGCCGGCTCTCACGCGGCATCTCACGGCGCCGCTTCTTGGCAGGCCGCTGGACAGCCTGGCGTGAACCGTGACGATCGCGGATGATGTCCTCCAGTTTGCGGTCCTGATGAAGTGGCTCCGACACTGCGCGGGCACGAGGCAGCCCTTGGGGCTTACACGTAGACAAATCGGCCTGGGGCCTGGATATGCACGAGGCAGAAGGCCTGGGGCCTTACAGGAAGGTGACGTGTCACGCCAGCTAAGGTGCTGCTGACCAGCTACACTGCGGAAAGCATGCGCCTTCGGGAGGCGAGCTGCGTTGCTCCCTCCTAGGGCGACCTGGGCACGGTGGTTCTCTTCAGAGACAGCTTACACGGTACCGGAGATTTGTTCACGCGCTCTTATAGCGCGGAACTGCGACCTATGTGCTACTCAGACGACTCGTATGCGCAAAAGAGTGCGAGACGCCGCGTGAGCCACCCGTGGCGCCAATGCCCGCTGAGAATGCAAGCAGAAGGGCCGCGACGAGAATGAGCGAGAGCTGTGCTGACCATGTGCGCTTGGCGCCTGTGATGACGGCAGGGGGCCGGGTGACGCGTTTCTTGCGCTTGCCCTCATGCCTTGGGCGCTCGGGCTCACTGTAGACCGGCTCCATCTTGCTGAGTTGTACGTAACACGCCTCAGCCCCCTTGAGCACCTTACCGTTGGCCCATGCGACTGGCCAGGCGAGGCGACCCAGGAGCCCGCTGGGCACGCGTTCGTCCGCCTGCTGGTAGTCGCTGCCATGGGCTGCACTGGCGCTGGCGCCCAGAGCCTGGGGCTTCGAACAGAGACAGGGCGAGGGAGCGCCCGCAACGCCGGGTGACTCGCTGCCGTAGGCCGAGCTGGCGCTGACCCGGCTGCCGCTGTGCTGCGGCTCGCCACCACAGGCCGAGCTGGCGCTGATGCGCTGCGGTGCGCTGCTGCTGCATCCCCCCCAGCTTCGCGTCGGTAGCCGAGCAGAAGCTGGAGCAGCAGGCAGTGAAGCAGTTGACGTACGCTGGGCGCACGTGTGGGGCGTTGCGCATGGGGATCGTTACCAGCAGGTCCGGGTGCTCTAGCACGTTGGGCCTGAAGTGCAGCTGCGGCGAGGGGTACGTCATGATGAAGTCCGCCACCGCGTGCATCTGAGGGTTGGAGTTGAGGAAATCAAAGAGATGCGTCTTCGGGACCACCAGCGTGGGCGTCATGGGCACGCGCACTGAGTGTCGCGACCCCAGCAGCAGGCACACGCTGAGCAGCTCGTGCACCAGCTCGTGCGTCCCTGCCACCTTGACTGCTCCTGTCGCCAGCTGCCTCGACGTCGGCCGCACGGGTAGCCCGTGAATGTCCACCATCTCGTCGGTGATGATGTTGATGGTGGCGCTGTGGTCACGCAGGCTTTGCGGGTGGCCTAGCATGCTGCTGCTGCTGTTGGCGGCCAGTCCGATGCTGCCGTCGGTGTAGTAGAACATGTGCGGGTCAGCGCCGAAGTAAATCCGATTGGTCGCCAGGAGCCGCTGCTTGCGCTCCGGCGACAGAGTTCTTATGCTGGTAAAGGGCCCCTGGGGGTCGCCATAGACGAAGTACACCACACCGTTCGCCGCACGATGCTGCACTGCCAGCTCACCACCCGTGGTAGCCGCGGCTGCTGCGGGTTCCACGCCGGTGTTGCGCTGAGTGGCGGGCTGCGGCTGGGCCGCTAGCGGGCTGCTGCTCTGGAGCTGCGGCTGGGCCGCGGGCTGATCTACAGTTACTCCCTGCCCCTCGAGACGCACAGGTGGCGCCACTTCTGAGCCTCCGGATGGGCCCAGCATGGAGAGAAGCTTGGCCTGCAGCTGGGCTGCTAGCTCGGGCTCCTGGTCCAGCGTGAAGGGGATGCTCAGCGTGGACGTGCTTGCCAGCCCCTCGCTGACGCCCTCAGCTGCTGTTGCAGGCTTCCGCTGCGCCTTGGGCGCGATAAACTTGAGCTCCGGGATGGATGCCGGCGTGAAGCTGACAGGCACCTGCTATTGCTTGAGCGTGGCGCAAGCTGCTCCCGAGCCCTTTGGGCTCATGCTGCCGGTCGCCTGCTGCTCGCGGCAGATCGCCGGCACGTGATCAGCGCCGGCTGGACCGGCGCGTATAGCTCCTCCCAGTAGCCATCAAAGACCTCCGCCGTCGCCGCCACCGCCACACCGCTGCACCGGCTGGGCAGGCTGGGCAGGCTGCCCGGGCTGGGCCGCCTGTTTCGTGCGGTAGGCCTGCATATTGTTGTCAAACGCTGCTTGCAAGACGCCTGACGGTGCTCGGTAGTTGGGCGGCGCCAGCTCCGGGTTGCGGATGAAGCACACCCCTCCGTGGAGCCGCGAGCAGTAGTCACAGCGCTGGCGCGGCTCACCTGCGCCCCCGCCTGCGCCCTGCTGTTGCTGAGCGGCCTGCTGCTGCCCCGGACGCTTGGCGTGGTCCGCCTGCCACTTGGTGGCGGGCGCCGGGGTGGTCACAGCAGCGGCTCCACCCTGCGCGTAGCCACTCATGACCAGGAGCTGCTCAAACAGCCCCTTGAGCTGATCCACGCTGCTAGTTGCACCTGTGGAGAAAAAGCGCGGCTTGGCCGCGCTTGCACTAATCCGTAGCGTGGCTGGCGTTCCAGCCGTGATTGCTGCACCAGTACTTGGCGCATGATGACTTGGCAGAGCTGGCGCCGGCCCTGGAGCTGGCGCTGGGCCCCTGGGGCGCGCTGCTGCTGCTGCTGTTGCTGCTGCTGCTGCTGCTGCTGCTGCTCGTGGTGTAGGGGCGGGTGTGGGCCATAAAGTGCCGGTCAAGTAGGGAAGTCAGAAAGTCTGAAAATCAATAGGTTCTGGGTAAGCAGGTATCGGGGATGGGGTGGTAGTAAGTAGAACAGCACCAATCTGACAACGGGTTGAGTGCAAGTTGAAGGCATAGGTGACTATGGTAGGCGTCAGGCATGCAAGCAGGCAAGTGGGCAAGCAGGCAGCAAAGGGCAAGGCATACCACGACGCGTTTCTGCCTTGCCAGGGCCTCATCAGGTGGTTTTAGGCACCGCGCTCCAAGTGCAAGCAGGCAAGCCGACGCCCTCGGCAATCGTGTCGCATGGGTATGGGTTCATCGGCGCCGCTTCGGTTCGAGGTAGGCGTGTCCGTCTGCCCAGAGGAGTAAATAGTACCCCAAACTGACCTGATAAGTAACAGTGACTAGCGGTCCGGTTGCCGGTGGCCGAAGATGCTGAGTCACAGGTGTCGCGTTGTGGCCCTGAACGCAGTGTTTGTAAATAGTTGAATGTGAGTATTGATCAGTGGTCGAGGTCAGGAAGAAATTGTCGTCTGGTATGGACTTACGCAGCACAAT